>CM026161.1:13506501-13694039 GCA_014825975.1 Bombus haemorrhoidalis
TTTTTTTTTTTTTTTTTTTTTTTTTTTTTTTTTTTTTTTTTAGAGAGAGAGGAGGAATCTCTCATTATCTCTGTTGGTTGGTTTAAGATAAAATATTTTTGCAACGATAACGGAAGCCATTGATCAGGCAATTGGCAAATTCGAACGAACCGCGAGCATGTACGAATTTGTTGGCGACACGGCAACGCGTTGGATGTGTCGCGTGCGCGGAACACGAGCGGAATCGGGGATTGTAACGATGTAACCGCGGTCGCTGTCGATCGCGAAACAATGCGTTTTACGGATATTTAGTTACGCGCTGTCAACGACAGCAGTTACGCCGAATTCGTGATAACGCTTCGTCGAGAGCAGATTACAGGAAATTGGTCGTTGCATCGCGCCCAGACGGAGCGACGTTTCCAAACCTTCCTACATTTGTTTATGTAAATTGCAGTCGGACATTCAATTTCATTTGCTTATTTTGCTTTAATCGAGATTATATCTTTTATGCAATTTGCCCATTTCCCTCTTTTGCACTTATTAAATCTCTCCCTCAAAATTACAAATATGTAGTCAGACGACATGAATTATCTTTATGCAAAAGTTTAGGACTTGATGACCCCCTTTGCTCTCAAGCTACTGAAAAGAGATAGAAATTTATGAACAAAACATTTGATTTACTCCGGAAGAATGGAATTATATTTTGACGAAATGGAATGGTACTCATTTTTGATCCTCAAAATTTCAAGAAAATATCAATCCATTCAAAAGGATTTACATATGTTCTCAAAATATCGAATAAAGATGAAAATCATTCTTTCCAATTGTTAGTTTGTATAATATCAGCACTTTCATATTTGAAAGAAACGTATTGTCACAAAATTGGAACACACCAAAAAACCTATCAAGCGTAAAATACGACCATTTCTTGTCTCCCTTTACTACTTGTGTCTCATCTTTTTTCTCATAAACCATACATGTCTAGATTCAGTGATTTCGATGCGGCAGGTGCAATAAAAATATGGAGTAAACTGGTGGAATAAACGAGCGGTTGCTTTGTCGCGTACTTTCACCTCCAATTTTTGAAGCGGCTCGCCTCGGTGCAGCGGACGGGCTAATTGAAAGCAGCTTAATTTACAAAACCCTGTGGTCACGTTCTCGATCTGGTTTACATGGATTATGCAGCATGACTCGTCACTGCTGTTTCGAAGATGTGTTACAAAGCTGATTGTGGCTATTATTTGGGTAAAGCTCGTTGCAACCGATCTTCTGTACTGCCTGCATTTCCCTGTGTTAGCTTTACGTTCGTGTATACCGCGTCGTTTCTGTAATAACAGGACGCATTCGCTCGCATCACCGAAATGCAATCGTGTCAAGTGAATCGCATCAGAGACGAGTCTCTGCACGTACGACTGTGCTCTGTCGCAAAGGGACACGCTCTGTCTGAAAGAGATCCTTGATCCTGTGACTTGCTTCGATCATCCAGCGTTCTGTTATTTATAATTCAAAGAGAAACAAGGTAGAGGAACGATCAGATTACGATAAATAACGCATTCCAGACGCTATATGAATATTTGAAGCTATGGAAGCCGGCGGAAAATCAGCGACCGTGATTCTTCCGAAGAATAATGGTTATGAGGAAAATTAAGCGGGATCGAGGTAAACTATGACCGGTGAACCGAATCGTTCCTTGGGAAGAATGCTAAAGTAGAATGCATTTCATGGCGGTCTGTTTAAAGAGTTCTTTAAGAGGATCTTAAGAGATTGCTCTTATTCTTTTAAGTATAGTTTCTTTTTTACGGTTCCTTTTAGAAACAAGCAGACAGTCGTAAAACGTTCAGACTCTTGCATGATCCGTGAATTAATGAGTGGAAATTGTTCAAGCAGAAGTCGTACATTGGCAAATTTAATGTCGCGTGTGATATGTCTGTAATGCTTTGAGTGTTTTAATATATCGATGGAAATCTATTTGGTCGTAAAGGATAGTTTGGCGATCTTAATTTTTTTTCCCAACAGAAGTCGTTGGATTTCTAATTTGAAATTATGGAATTTAATCCGTGACATTGCTTTGAAATATCAAAAACTTATTATACCGTCATGAATATATAATCTGTATACGATTCGTATGAAACCGGTAAGCATCCTGATATTTATAGACAGGAATGTACATTAATCTGATAAGTCAAAGCGAATTCTCTAAAATAATAACAATACAAAGGTAAAAAAATGTTATACCCAAATTTCTCCACTATAATATCTTATCGGCATCAAAACTCAAATTCTTTTCGAGGATTTGCGCCATATTTCCAGCCAACAGTCAAACTCACCCTCTGTAAAACTGTTCTCACATTCTCCATTCGAACTGGAGGAAAGTCGAAGTTCACCTAACCGGCCGTTTTTCCACGGAGAAGATTTATACCCGAGAAAAATGTGCACCCTTCCAGGTCCCGTGACTGGAAGCGAGCCGTTGGAAATTTGCGTGCGCCACGAGCAAGTGAATTCAACTGCGCGCCAGTAAATAATAAGAATCCACGGTGTCTTTAGACGTTCGGCAATTTGGGCTTCTGCCAAGTTGCGTTTCATATCTAGAAAGGTGGTTGCGTGTCGAGGCATTCGCCTCATAAATCTCACGTGGAAAGCATTACCTAATATCCTCCTTACGATTTCGCAAGAGTCGCGTTTCACTCCACGACACGGACGGAAACGCTTGGAAAATAATTATCTGTCGACTTTCACCCCGTGAACCTAGATCAAGCGCATCTACCGTGAAATATTGTTCCTTCCTCGTATTCTACCCTTTGTTGCTTCTACTTCTTCTTCACACTCGCGCCTCTAATTTTCAAAAATCTTAGAAGAGAGGAAATTTATGCGCATAAGATATTGATAATGATAGAAGATATAATAATTGTTGTTATTTCTGTATTCAGAGGTAGGATCACAATAGCTATTATTTTATTCTTTGGATAAATCTATCGCAGCGTTCTCAGCCGAAAAACCTTTTTTGCATTTTCTTACATGGACTAGGGATAAAAACAAAAGAACATCTTAACCTGTCGATTGTATCTAGAACTATCTTCTAGTTACTATTTATTGTAACTAACGTCTCTGTATATGGATGGCGAGCGTGAACTCACGTTGTCATTTTCAACAATAATATATTCAATTTATTTTTTGTTATTATTTAGTATTATTTAGTTCACGTTGTTTAAATTACGTATTATTTGAAATACTTTTATATTAGGTTGCCCGATAGTTGCTTTCGTTTCATAAGATGATAATAGATGAATAACAATTTCGGTTTTATATTATTTTATTGAATTAGGTATGATCCATTTCATTCTATTTCTATTATTACGTTCATTTATAATTCAATAAACTAATATAAAACAAAAAACATTGTGCGTCTATTATTTCCTTACAAAATGAAGGAACATTTCGGACAAGCTAATATTTCATGTCAAATCAAGTTCCAATGTGATTATTTCATGTTGAAGTGATCACCACTTCTAAGAAAACTCTACATCTTATCTTTTAGTTTTCTCCAGCACTGAAACCATCGACAGCGTATAGACAAAAGACTGGGTCGACGGCAGACCATGAACTGTAGACAGGCAACGATGGCTTCAGGGTTTTCAGTCACAGAGTAACACTGCTAGCGTGCGGATCTGGACCAGCTCAATTATATTCCGATTCAGCATTAAAATCTATTTTCTACCTTACAATTTATCTACGCGTTCCTTTGTATTCACATACATCTAATAACCTCCACATTTCATATGATGCTTATTGATATATTCCGTCGTTGAAACGTTAAATCTCGCGGATCAAGGAACATTTTGATATGTGGTTTATGGTTAAATAGTTAACCCAAATAAAAATCACAATTGAAGACTTCAATTTGCATAAACATTCGTATTCCAGTCATTATAACCATTGGTACCATTAAAACGTTATTTATTCACGGTCAACGACAACTTCTTATATACACACAACACACATTTTCTTACATTCCCGCTCTCAATTTCAATATTCTCAATAACTCTTTATAATTCTGTGTAGGATATTTTTTCCAAGGCGGATAGGCCAGATAAGGTACAAGGTAACCGGGTTTCGGAAGGCGGAATCGAAACACGGCTTCCTGAACTGTGAAACAGCTCTTCTGGAAGGACTCGAAGGAAGTTCGTTCTCGATCTGTCTTTTTTTTATTTTCACGAAATCCTCTGGTCGACGCTAATGAGATTTACCAGCGCAGCATATAAGCAGCGTCTTAAATTGGCCCTTGGTTCGATTATCTCGCATTCGGTTGCGGATCCAATTAGGGCGACCAATAGCGCTGGTTGGCATATAATTATAAATAAGTCCGCAAGAACGTAATTCGACGCCTATGCACGTTATTTTGGTGGAGACCATTTTATAGTGGAAACTGAGTGGAGCTGATTCTCGTTCGTTAACTGAACGTCTCGTTTTCCCTGTCCTTTCCACGCTCTCAAACTTTCTTCCGGCCGAATCGACTTAATAGGTCTTGAGCATCGCGCGAAGGTAAATTGTGCGCAGCCACTTTGAGATATTGAAAGTTCGGAGAAGGGTTCTAGAAGTGACTTTCGCTCGAATTGCAAAGAAAAAAAAAAAGGGACGAGGTTTCTTTAGTTGAGACTCTTCTTGAATTAAACGTCGTGAAGTACATTGGCGCTGTGGCGAAGATTAATTTTGGCGTTTGTTTTTCCGAACTTCTTTTGGAACTTCCTTCGACTCCATATTTTCTTGGATCGGTAAATTGTTCTCCACCGAGGAAACTTTCTTTGTAATTTAGTCGATCGGTGTGAAAACTTCGACTTTGGTTTTGCTGACAAAACTAGGACTCTGTGTGCTATATTTTTTCTTTTGTATTAGTAACGATATATCAATCTAATCTTGTAATTTTTGGGAAAGATTGATTAGAAAATGAAAATTTTAACAGTTGTATTGTTTTATTAAAATTTGTTAAAGTATTTCTTGTAGAAGATGGATTGATAAATCATGATTAAACTTTAATTTAAGAATAAATGAAGTCGTGAAACGAGTAATTTATTTTTTAAGAATTGAAAATTCATCATGGACTTATGTAATGAAATTGAGAAACTGTCAAGAAATGGAGGTGATCGGTTTCATTTCTGACAAGTCAGAATTCATCTATTCCAATATAATCTCCGACGCACGTGTTCCTCAAATCAATTCTAACAAACTGGAGTATCGATGGAAGACGAAGACTAGCTGTACAATTTCTTACAGTGTTTCATAAGTTAGGAGAGGACGTGGAAGAAAAGTTGAGGACGCGCTAAAAGTGTGGATAATTTGTTAACGCTGAAATACTTCTAGCCCATTAAGAGCGACGCTCGTAAATAACGAGCTCGTGCTTCCATCGTACTTCGAACGACACACAATTTTATAGATGGCACGATAAATAGCAGCCGCTTGTCGATTCCATTATAGGTGTAATAAATCGCGAGCCGCTGATACGTGATGATTTACGAAAATCGACACCGGCCTTGCCTTTCCTGTAACAATATCTGCTCGACTTAGTCGACGGTGCTGCACGCTCGTGCCGTTTAAGAATAACGCCGCGTCGTCCGAGGTGATTCATCTTGTACGTTTGACAGACAGGTATTACTGGTGGGAGCAGCGACGAAACGACGAAACCAAAACGCGTAGTGAAAACAACGAAACGTTAAAGCATATATTTGGTAATACGATTTAACTGAAGATAGGTGTTCGAAAATTAACACCGGTCAAATTGACTGATTTTACAATTTTATTTTAAAATTTCTACTTAATGTTATATTTTTTCTGCAATTATGCAATAACTTTCGCAATGATAATTCAAAGAATAATATAATGCATTTTATTTTGTGTTTTATGTATTTAAACTCAAAACAGTTTTATATCTATCTAAATGCCAATACCAGTCAAAATGACTGGTACTTGCCAAAGTGTAAAAGTTGTTTATTGAACCCCAATTAACCAGTTTCCTCGTTTTCCTAGGATCAATCGCTAGATCTTAACGCTACAAATACTACAACAGTGAAAATGACTGGTTCTACAATACAAAACCCTCGCTTAGAGATCGTGGTCCCAGGTGGAATAATAATACCAAAAATATACTACATAACATGGAATTCCTTCTGCAAGAAAGTAATAAATCAATAAATATAAAAATATTCTATTATTATTACTTAGTTTTTAAAGACTAGTCATTTTGACTGCTTTGGTAGAAATAGCTTCGTGTCAACTGTCGGTAGTTCTAGTGTTAAAGTCAATATGTTCGTTTATGTGACCGAATTTATTATGTTATAATCCACTATAAATAATACCACAGCTGAGGTTTTTAGGGAAGCAAAGAATGGGGAAGGAATGGAATGGAAGGTAAAGAATGGGGGAATGAACGATAAGTAAAGAATTAAGGGAAGATTAAGGGAAGGAAGGAAAAGAAGGGATACTGAGATATGAGGAGAACAAAGAAAAGAAAGAAAACATATGTTGAGGTATGGAGAGAATGAAGAGAAGGTAAAGTATGATGAAAAGAAGACAGAGCAGGGTAAAAAGTGATGGACAATGAAAGAAAGTCAGGTAAATGGGAAAATAGGAAGAGACAGGGTGGAATGCAATGAAGTAAAACAGAACAAGAACGAAGGATGGAGGGAAGCGGTAGAAACTGAGTTGCTCGTCGTACTTCCGAAGACTTGATATTTCTACAAATATTTTTGAAAATTATTCAATCTTTGAAGCTTAATAGATAAGTTTGCAGCTACTTCGTACGAATATGTTTCTAGACTTTATAAAAGTTGGCCAACTACAGGAAGCTGATTAGAACTTGCTCGAGAGTATGTCTGAGGATTAGTCATCTCCTAAAGGTGAAGTTTAGACGAAAGCTTGTGACATCTTACGCGGTGTGGCGTTTATGCTGCATAAATACGGACCCCAAGGAATCTACTTCGCAAAAAGGAGCTAGTTTCCATGAAGGCCTTTACAGTCTGCCGCTTTCGAGTAACAGTTTAACTGAATTTCAGTCGTGCTATATGCGAACTTACGAGCGCGTCTTCTGGAAAGTACGGCCTCGACGAAAAAGTCTTCATCTTGTAGCATTTAACGTTATGCAAACATATACTCCGTAGGAAAACGTAATAGTTCTTTAAAAGAACTGTACTATGAAAGAAACGCTTTCCGCAGTTTCTTCATAATTTTGCTGGATTTCACTGAAACTGTTTTAAATACATCAACTGTTCTTGACGTTTTATTATTCATTCGTTTTATGACGTTTTATTATTACATTCTTAAAAAATCTATGAAAAGTTTGATAGGGTTTAAGTTAAATACGGGAATTGCTAAGCGATTGGTTTTCTTCGCATACCTTTCTAGAGACTGTGCAATTCATGATTGTTTAGTATTTATTATTTTTGAACAGAAAATTTGAAAATATGAAAATTGAACTGCGTGTTCTCCAAAATCCGACAAATCACGTATCACTTGACTGTTGGCATTCAGATAACAGAAAAGCTCCTGAGCTTCCAACTCGTAAAAAAGACAATCATCTCTGATCATTTCACAAGCCTGTTCTAGTAGAAAATTCTAACAATTTTGCCTTGGACATTTGGAGAGGCGTAAATTCTCGCTACGATTCTGACAATCGACGCCGCGAATCTGTCGTTCCCCTGTTTCGATTAGGATAACAGAGGTAATTCAAACGATTGTAACACTGAATTAACATAAACTTGTATATTTAACAATATTTAAAATTATAACGAACACGTCACAAATGATTTAACGATGATTATAACACAGAATTAACATAAACTTGTATATTTAACAATATTTAAAATTATAACGAACATGTCGCAAATGATTTAACAATAACACAATTAGTTTGTTACTCTAATTCGACCCGATTTTATGATATTTCTCGGTGTATTTATTTAACTAAGTAATCTCGATTTTATTCCTCTGAATCTCTCGACGCAATCAGTTTGAATCCTCATTTGCCACTGACTGCCCTTCGATTTGTCCTTTGCCTTCTCTGGGAGACGGCCCCCACCACGCTCGGGTTTCGCAACCGTTCGCGCCTATGATCACGTATGCCACCTTTTTTGTGCAGATAAAATAACGGACCGAAGCGAATCGATGTTTCTAGAACTCGCTGCTTGACACAACTACGCGTTTATCGCTACTTTGTGTATATCTCGACGGTCATGTAAGACGATCTGTCTGCGACACTGTAGTACCGAGATGGACGGTTAGGTACACGGCCTATAGTGAGCCTCGGGGCGTAACAGCAGATTTGGCGAATCCAAGCCTGACGTTAGATACAATTTTAACATAAGCAACACAAATATTTCTTTGTCTTGACTTTTGTCAATTCGTTTTCATTGCACGAATGCACGTAACTCGAAGTCTATAATTTACATGAAATTACTAAAAATAAGAGATATCTCAACAATTTCGAACAAAGATATACAAATATACAATCTTATACGGAACAGAAAACGAACAGAAGAAGATTTCGAAATTTGTCTCTGAAAATATATCCTATTCATAGAATAGAAGATAAACATCGATGTAATAGATTGTAATATATTGGAATAAAGACATCGTCAACGGTAGTGTAATTAACGGGAGCGGAACTTGATGTAACTCTTACGGGGCGTAATATTTTGCATATTACATGCATTCTGTCTATTCTTACATTTCCCATAAATGCATAAACTTATCACTTACTCTTCACTCTTACGCAAACAAATTGGATATTTTCTCTTCCAATTTGACTTATTTGACGTATTTGTCCAGCATTCGAAACTTTCGAATTCGTCCAGTCACAGGAATTTTAGGTTCGCAAGTAGAAAAGTAGAGCGCATGCTGTATAATATGGGTCACGCGCTAACTATGAATAGACTCAAACACAAAGTACACAACAACTCCTCGGCCTCTGTCGTTCTCGAGTCGTCGTTCCTTCTCGAGATCAAAGTTGCGGAGTGGCACCGTCGAGTGGATACGTACTGATTTGAAGAACTTAAAGCAGCGTGTACCAGCTCGGCGGTTGTTTCGACGCGCTTAGAGGCTTTTCATAAATGCTGAAGGTGCGAACTAAGCTTCGTCCAAAGGAACAGACGAGACTGAATTCTCCTTTTGCTGCTCCGTGATTTTGAAGAATCATCGAGTCATTCCCGTAGCTCGAGCACAAGCACCCTAAATAAATAGATCAATGAGAATGAAAAACTGAAAGAGCACGAAGGAGGAAGATCCTTTGTCTCTCCTTTTAATTACTAGGTATTAAAAAGTGATGAATTTTAAGCTTGTAAAGAATATCATGTATTTCAGAATAAAGTACCGAGGAAGTTCCCAACTTTCATAAATGAATTTCGAGAGACTTATTACTCTATTACATTAAAGTTTATAACGCGATTAATACGCGGAATGTGTCTTATTAATTTGTCCCTTAATTGAATCTTCAATTTAATGATTTGAGAAATTGTTTCAAGGTTTAAGGGGTGCATAAAAGATTATGCTTAAGAGTAAAATAGCCATAATTTCTCACAACCAGTGAAATGAGAGAAAGTAAAAATGAAAAATTGTCTTAATTCGATCCTATTATAGTACAAAAAATTAATTAGTATTTTTTAATTTTTCTAATAGAATTAATGAAGATAGATTGAAAAAAATGCATAAGTAAAAAATATAAAGCAAAAGAAGTAAAGAAATGTGGCACGCAAAAAGATAAAGAATAGTACATAAAACACATAGAAGATTCAAGACTGCCAAAAATACAATCCTAAGAAAGTATATTAATTGAAAAATGCGTCATTATTTTAAAATTACCACACTATGACTATAAAATTACTCATTATTCTTCAGATCATTCCCATTATTGTTTAATCGTAGAACACGACTGACCTATACTACTTATATGTAGTCATCACAGTGAACCACATCCTCTGCTTCCGTGAATTCTATTGGGGTATTCAAGGTTCCTCTGAGGTTCTACACAGACATATGAATGCCTTAGGGTATTCCTAATAGGATTCTACTACGATGTCGGAATTCCTGGGAGTTCTGACAGAGAATGCAAGTTCTTGTAAAATTCTACATGGACGTCGAATTTCTTTGAGTTTTTGCCAGAATTTCTTCAAATCTATTAAATATATGTGTGCACATGATTTATTTGATCAATTTTACGTGTCTATCATATGAAAACAAGGTATTCTGTTATTCTTCTTTCATTCAACTTTCGAACATACATTGTAATCTGTTGTATATGAATTGAATGTAGAAGACTGGAATCTTTGAATTATTCAGCCACTTAAACAAAGGGTGTTCTATTGATAATCAACGTAAAATTTATATTACTTAGTGATTGATCACTTAGAAATTCTACTGACAAAGATTTTACGAAAATGAGGGTTGGAAAGATCAACTAGATACACTTCGTTGAAGCGTATCAAATTCAACCTCGAATATTCAATTTTAAAGTTGGATAACTCGCCATTTCTCATTATCTTATTTTTTTCTGACCCTCGTATTTTACTTAATTTATGATTTCGCTATTTCTCATGTCTAGGTTTCACACTGTGCAATTTATCCTACCAGAACCTCGTCGATATTTGGTTTATATTTTTTTTCAACATCGACCGGACGTCCGTTTTGGAAGATAAATGCGTGACAGAAAGTTCCGCAAATCAATTGAACGTAACATATTTCTTTGCGCGCTTTTTTCTTTTTAATTATTCCCATAACGTGACTCCCTGATCACCTGATTTACTTGGCCTACTGCTTCGTTGAATTTATTCACTTATCAGTAGATAAATGATTCTCTTCTTCTTTGTCTTTCATCTTATTGCGCAGTTATTTACTAAAATCACGTATAATAATTATAAATATCACTGACATTCTTAACGCAGCCTATGCTCATTTGCGCGAAGAACAGCTTTTACCACGTTATACCGGGAATGAAGCTGTATCGTCAAGTTTTACGTCCACGTGCCGCGTATGGACTCTTAACATTATGGCAGTAAAGCGCCAAAGCATCCTATATCCTATAGGCTCCTATCGGCTCGGTGATAATGCCATAGATATATGGGAAGTACCTACGAAGAAACTTCTAACGTGTTTTTGAAATTTCACGAGATTTATCCTAGAAAATGTGTTCCACAATCCACTTTTATGGAATCGGAATTTATGCAAATTCGCCCGTCGCCGGGAAACTTCTTCACGCACGCGCGAACATCGATATAACACTATCAGCATTAAAACAAATCCTTAAGCTTGTGGTTTAACGAAACGAAAAATTCTCCGGCTCTGTCTGTAAAAAACGCATACGCATCGGTGCGAAGTTTGAGATTCGCCAAACTCTCGAATTGGAGTTGTGTTATAAAATGGGACGCGATATTTTTCACACACTGGGGGATTCGTTAATCCCGCTTTGAATTAGACTCTCGAGTGTCCTGACACGTCACCGGAGTATTTCACAAAGTAGTCGTGGCCTGAACAACAAAAGGCTGGCAGAGAGAAAAGAATGGAAACGAGAGAAAGAGGAACTCGCAAGTTTTCGGTATGGAAGGTAGGTGTCGAGATTTCGTGAAATAGTAGCTGAAAGTAATCAAGAAAGATGTCTAGCGGCACCAGAAACGCTGCCTCACAATGTACATTATCGTTGCCAAGATTTCATCCAAAGGGTTAATGATTACATTCAGGCAGCAAACCGAATGGGGGTTACGATAATCAGATTACCTGAAATACTGTTGCGAATCGAAACTACTTTGACTGATTGCGTTATCATCATTACTGCTTGTTCCTAGTGGTTCGATTCAATCCAGTTTAATGTGCGAATTGGAAGATATTTTCTTGGATTGAAAAGAGAGGGAACATACGAATGATGAAAATTGTTTAATGGTTTATTGAGAGTCGCGCAATTAATCATCACATTCTTATCTACTATTCTGTATTATTACATGCGATTAAATTTAAAAGGATAGAAATCACGCTTACAGTGAATTTAGAAATGTATTGCGCAAGTAATTTTTCCACAGAGGACCAAAGAGCATTATTTCCGATTAAATATCGAATACTTGCAAGGATAATGGACGATAAATTTTTCTGTGTTTTCGAGTAATTCTCAAGAATCGTAAGAGAAGCGTAAACAACGAAAATTCTCCTATTAATTTCTAGTCCAACATGTTGCTATTATTCGTACCAAACAATTGCTGTGTATAAACAAAAAAGGATTTAACCAACCTCTTTCTAAACAAATCCTCTTTTCATTTGCAAAATCAAAATCTTTTTTGAGCAGAGGCAGATCTAGAAGTAAAACGAGATCCTTTTATCCCTTGAAAGTCAGAGTTAACATGATCGTAAAGTGATTTTAACACTTCATAGGCAAAAGGGAGTCGTATCGTCGTGAAAGATGCTGGAAAGTATATGAACGGCTTATTGATCTAACGCCAAGCTGAGTTTCAGCATCCGACGACCGTTATTTTCCTTATGGAATCCTTATCGATGATTTTTTTGTTGCTTCCTCTTCCAGAAGCGTCTTTACGAGGCTCTGTTGGAACGTATAAATTTCGCGAACACAGGGCCACGAAAGGTTCCTTGAACAATTTCTCGTAACCTCACCACTCCATCTTCCAGCGAAAAAGCTTCTCTCCAGCTTTGACTATAATTTTGATTAACTGCTACGCCACGAGGTTACGCACGTTTCTATTTGCAACACGAGTGAGGGATTAACTTGCAAGGAAGTGGTTTGGACGTAATAATAGATTCTTTTGGAAAACTTTTCCCACTCTCTGTTGCATTGCTAAGTGTGTCGTTCTGAAGTTCTTTTAAATCCCTTTTTTCACGGAATAGGTCTTTTATAGTCTTTTAATTCGCGAGGAATCCAGAACGGAAAGCCTTCGTCGAGCTTCGTGGTTACTCATGGAAAATTCGTAGTACTTTATTCTTTCTTGTAGAAATTAGGTGTCTGATCTATCGAACTAATCTATCGAAAATCATATAACATACTTGTTCGTATAAGCATTAGGATACTAGTAGAAATTTTTAAGAATATGCTAAAATATTTGGGATTATCATCTCTCACAAATAACTTTTACAAATTTTTCCTGACTGTGAATATTTTGAATCGCTATCTCTGGCTCTGTCGTTATTCTTTCTTACTTCTTAATAGAGTAATCATTTTTATGGTAACCTGGGTCAATTATCACGTTTTGTATATGATCAGTAAATGCCTTAATATTTTTCGACGATGTAATTGTATAAATCGTTGAATACGAAGCAAAAATAGCCATTAAATGTATTATGTTTATTTATCTTCGATCTAAAGAAGATCGCTCTATTATTGGCACAATGGTGAGTGTTCTCGATGCTATTCGAGAAAAAGTTGAACTCTGACCCAGAAGCGGGAGTTTTGTTCGCCGATAGCACAGAATCAGACTGTCTTAATATTATTTTTCTCCACGATCGCGTTTATTTTTCCTGCTTTTCCTTCGCTGAACGAATTCCAAATCCCCCGTCTACTTTGTGCGGGCGACATCGCTTTAAACGCCGTTTTTACGTGGCTTGAAATAAGGAGATTGGGCTTTATCGCGTCTAAGCCGGAAGATGCAAGGACTCGGCCTTTTACAATCGCGGAATTGGCCAGGATTCGCTATTCCTCCGATCGTCTCATGACAATAATTGCGCTCCACTTGCGATATATATATTGCGATTCCATTTCTCCTCCTTTGAATTCTATGGCGAAATTTCGCATAAATGGATACGTTTGTGCTTCAATACGCCGAAAAAGAAATCGATACCATACATATATACATGTACTGGTTACTAAGAATGAAAATTCGATAGACCGAGTTAAGAAAGATGATTTTGTCGAAACTGGATAGTCTCGCGACTCTGACGCAGAACTGTTGATATTTGCTATAAATTGAATTGTTTTTGCCGATTGTTCTACAGTTATTTTATTATAAATTCATTATTTTACTTTCATCATACAAACTTTATAATGTAAAGTACTACATGAAATATTTTCCAATATGTTAGGTTGTCCGAAAAGTTTCTTTCGTTTCATGAGGAAATATTAGATGCACAAAGTTTTTTGTTTTATATTATTTTCTCGAATTACGTACGATCCATTTTGTTCTGTTGAGATAAACGCCGTGACATTTCACAGACTTGGTTTCACGTTTGTATGAAGATACATTGTTGTAAAAAACACGTTTGCGAAAGAAAGACACTTTCCGGATAACCTAATATAATAAATAGCTGCCATAACACTTACGACCAGGAAGTAAGTTATGCTACCTGCAACGAAACAATTTTTTGTATACAGATACGTTTATACAAATTACGTTTTCTCCAAATGTCTAAATTTCATTAAACTATCATCAGAAAGCTCTATGAACATCATTTTGCCATTGTAAAAATAGGGAAGGGAAATATCTCTGGCTGCTGCTACACTATTATCATTCGAACAGCTTAAGGGAACGAAGATAAATCAAGAAAAGCAAAACGTTAAGAAGCTCCCCGTCGTTTCCATTGTACGCCACAGCCTGTAAGGAAAACGCAGTCAAAAGAGATCGACGGAGAGTGCATCACGATGCATCCCTTCGGCAGATGATGCGGGCTGCGCGCGATCGATCCTCTCTCGACAGCGTATCTGATAAAGAATATACATATTTTTCTGACATTCCAGCCGATCCTCGTCACCTCTTTCTCTTCCTGTTTCTATGCAGCTTTCTCAAGCCTTCCCTTATTCCTCTTCTTTTATCCCTTCTTACATTTCTTTTCCTGATCCTTGGTTTTTCACGTTCTTCTCATATCATGCATCATACAATGACTGCAGAAATCATTCCCAAGCTATTATATTCATTATATCATTTATACGTTAATTAATTAGGTCCAGGTAGATATACTGTACGTGAATTTTGTAATATTTTCATGAGACAACATTTTGATACTATGGAAGTGAAATACAGAAATTGAAAAAAGAAATGCTTTATTGGAGAATAAGGATATATATCAATATTTATTGTGTTTAACGTTTTAAAAGTCTATGTGAGTAACGGAAAGTTGTAGAATAAGTACGTCACGATGCAATGAATGTAAGATTCATGAACGCTACGAAGCTATTTGGTCGGAGAGAACAATTAACACAGCTGGCCGAGGGAGATGATAATTAATGAAGATTTTCTTTTTAGTAGTAGCCTTTGTTGTGCAGGGTATTCTTTAAACTGGTGAGTTATTATGTAAAGAATATTAACAGAAAAATAAAGATTGATATCATAAATCTCTATTTATGTTCGGTTTTCAAAGGAGTTTCTTATTTTCTCTTCTGCTTTTTTCACCTTTAAAACATTCTATTCTTCCCTTCCTTCCTTTTCTTGCTTCTTTCTATTTTCATTACTTCTTGTATTTATGTGTGATGAATATCTCTATAATGAAATATCTATCTTTTCCAAAAGAGGGTCGAAGCACAAAAGAGAATGTCTAAAATGATTCCTACCGTTGAAATACAAAATATACAAAATGAAATACATTTTCATCACCGATATAAATAGTAAAGAAAAAGCTTAAATCGAGTTAGGTCAAGGTAAACCATATTACAACATAAACTGTGCGATGACTAATTACGTGCTATTTGGAATGTCACAAACAGAGAATTCAAAGTCGGCTCAACTGTGCATAATGCAGAAGGTAAAGGACGAGATGCGTTTTGACGCAAGCTTCTGGCACCTACCACGTTATAGTAAATGTTCTAACATTTCAATGGAATAGAATTACAATTGGTGCCTTTGCAATTACCGTATTTCTGAATATAGTAGTTTCTTAAGCACTTTTCATGCAAACTTGACTTTTTTACAAATTGCGAGAAAATAAGAAGCTAATTTGTAACAAGTGTCGATTAATTTACTAAACAGTAAATATACTTACTTTTCAGAAAAATTAAATATATGTTCGCTACGTTATATCTTTCTTTGGAAAACGCCTGGAAAAACATGTTCGCTTTATTAATAATTCATGAAAACGAGTATGTAAAACGAATTGATAAAAAGGATCCCAAAGGGAAATTTAAAAAGATTCAAAATCTAATGCATTGTAAACGTCCATTTTCCATCACGTATTTAACTATCAACAAACGAATAATTATGAGGAACGGTGAAATGCATAAATGGTAAACGTACTTGACATTGCACCAGCATGCTGATTGCTCGAGTCGACAGTGTCCCGATTGTAATGGAGATGTTTGCAAATTAATCTGCTTCCAAGGAAGAAATTGAAATACGACGCATCGCCAATACGCTGGGTTACAGCCTGTCTCTTCTCTTTCTGCAATGACAACGAAGCAGCTGCTGGCGTAGGTGGTCGTTTTCCCTGCGTAGTGATAATTCTTCCCATATACAATTCCCGTACAACACGCGAAATGATATTAATTACACTTGGTGTAATAATAGTAGTGTAGTGGCAGTTGAGCAAAATTCGTTTCTGTCCAGTAATTATTGTTAAATTACCATCAAGATTTTGCATTCGATAATGAAACGTACGAACGATACTTGTGTGTATTATAGTTTGAGTATTTAGTTATTTAATTTTAGTTGTTGCCAACAGTACCTCTATCTCACGTGACATATAAAGTACAAATGAAACTCCATTTGTTCAACTTAATTTATTTCTTCGTGTTTAATTGACACAGAATGCTATAAAAGTAATATAACGTAAAGATAAACATGTAGCATACATAAAGACAATTTATAAAGTTTTTGGAAGTGACAAAAGAAGCAACGATGGAATGGGAGACCTTGTGCACTGGGAAATTTATTAGTTCGTAAAGAGTTTTATTGTAGGGAGAGAAAAGTTTGGTACACTTGGAGCTGATTTACGAGATGACCTGTAGAGTCGCGACCTGGCGTACTTGCAAATTCTAGAGCTTGAGACAACCATATGTTTGGGAGTGAACGGTAATGACATTTTAATGGAATAGAACATCTAAGAGTATACAAAAATGATTATATATAAAGCAATTATGTACAAGGCGGATAGCGATTAACATTCATTTTTTGTCACCATTTTTTCACCAAAAAATTTCTGACGAATACTTTAAAGAAGAAAGGCCGCGCCTTAGCGGCCTGAGTAGGTCAGATGCCCGTTTTTAAGAATTTTTTAAACAAACAGTGAAAGTCAATCGATTTCTTATGTATTATAGTTGATATATTCATATTGAAGAGTGTAACAAGATGTTTTGAGCCGATCTTATTTATACATTTTTGATATTTTCTTTATAAAGTTGTCAGTGTTTAAAAATCTGTTATAATTTCATAATATTTGTTAGAAAAAATGACAAAACTAATTAGATGAAGAAATAAAATGAAACAACGGGAATTGGTATATCTTGCGCTGAATCTATCGTTTTGTAGACTAGCATCGAGTGTGGACAGAAACCACTCGGTCGAAAGTTCTTTGTCCAAGCGTCATTTCATGCAGAAACCGCGCCAAGCATTTATTCGCTGCGCGACAATTACTGGCAGCAAGCGGGTACGACCTCGTGAAACTTGTAATTGCGCTAACGCTCGAAACTAGAAGTCTCCGTGAATCTCTGTGCGATGTTCTTCGACGAACCATTAATTGGAGAGGTCCAATGGCTGAATGTAAACTGGAAATTCCGCAGGAAATGGACTAGGTGACGTCAATCGAGCTCCCTTGCATTTTTACTAACTTTGTCGACATCGTCTTTCTCACACGAAATTACGAAAAATTTCAAACAAGAAGGAATCTATATTACATTATGTCATACGATTTTACGTAAATGTTTGATATAAGCAATTATTCGATATCTTTATATTGAACCAATTAAAAATTTATTTTAGATTTAAACATTTAAACTTCAGGCTCTTGAAGCACTGATTTCAATTTGTATAAAACACAGAATAAATTGCCAAAACAATTGACAACTTTGAAAAATATTAATATGTATCTATTATGACACTCGACAAAAGTTATATTAGCCATTGTATACTTTCGATGTTCAATTAACCCCTTGCCATACTATTTAACTCCTTATCCTACGCGCTAACTCCCGATTTATCCCACAATAAACAAGGTCTGTCACGCGTCGAGCCATTTAGCTGTTTAGCCATGTGCTCGAACTTGAAAATGTATGTAAAATGTATACGTCTTATGACATGTCTATTTGGAAGGAAGGAAGCAAGGAAAGGAATTGTGAAATAACAAACACGTTTGGGCACAACTAATACTTTTAAGACGCCTTGCAAGTAATTATGATCGATTCATTAGTGAAGAAAAATGATTTATTATTTACAAGTGGATAATGTATCAGTAACAAATTAAATTAATAATGTTTTGAGAAAACTCGTAGGAAATTAGTAATCCTCAACTGTGTGATATTTTTCGAAACTATGAAACACAATATCGTTATCAGAATGCAACATATAACATATTTCTCATTACTATCTTCAATATTAGATTTTCTTTTTACCGATACGATATTTGCTAATTCTTTAAGGACATCATAATCTAAACGCGTGAACGTAACAAATAATTACACGTAAGTAAAATAAAATATCGAGGACAACTGAACCACGAGTCTGACTCGTGTTGTTTACGTTTGGTCTGAACTAAATACCACGAGTCAAGCTCGTGGTTATTGCTTCTGGCCCAAATTTCTTACCACGAGTCTCACTCGTTGTTTTAGGACAAAGGGTTAACTCGGAAGTCCAAACGTTGCGCTCGAATGGTCACGAAAAAAATAGAAGCGACAGAGCTAAGTGTCGGAACTTGAAATATGAGATCGTGCGACTGAGTGCGTAGATAGACGTGCCGTGTTTAGAAAAAAGACACCATTCGTACTTGGTCCGAGATTAAGACTACGAGTGAGACTCGTGATATTCACGTTTGATATGGAATTGGACCCGTGGTCCTGACTCGTGATATTTAGGTTTGGCTCAAAATTCTCATCACGACTCAGACTCGTAAAAGAATGGCAAGGGGTTGGAGAAATGTTGCAGAATTATCCTTTCTGTGTTGTGCGAAAATATACCGTTGCATAGAACGATAGGGTACAGCTTGTTCTTTACCCATCGTGTCGATTGATACTTGTCAACGCTTGTGGGTTTTCTAGGAGGTTTTCATTATAAAGTTCCACGAAAAGGTCAATTGTGTCTCGAAGAATCAACACAGCCATAGCTTTTAAATGTTATTAAAGTTGTAAAATGGGTATAAAATTGGCTTAACTTTTTTTAAATCACTTTGAGGATATATCTTTCCTGCTGTTTAAATTAAGCACAGATATTATACAATTTATATTAGGTTGTCCGAAAAGTTTCTTTCGTTGTATAACGAAATGATAGACGCACAATGTTCTTTGTTTTATATTAGTTTATTGAATTATGCACGAACATAATAATAGAAATCTAACGAAATGGATCATAAAATAATATAAGACAGAAATTGTTCATCTATTATTAGCTTATGAAACGAAAGAAACTTTTCGGGCAACCTAATACATACAATTCCATTTAATTCGGATCCTGCGCTCGTGAGAACATTGAGAATGGCAACAGTGTAACATGTATGTTTACTATGTCATACAAACAAATATTGCGAGCCATCTACGAGCTCTCGAATACACTGATTATTGGTGTTGTTAAATTTGTCGTTTAGTTTAGAGATACTTTCGGCTTCTTATAATTTTCTTTCGAACATAATTCTTGTTCTAGCTAAATAATTTCTGTCGTACGTGTGTTTGCCGACTAGTTCGTACGGACCCAAGCACTGCAGTACTAGGGTTAAATTAATTTCTATTTCTTTTAATTGATCTGTTTAAATACGAATTTTATGAGATGTCACATTGTACCTCAATTGCTTCCCTTGTTCCTTATTCGGCGTATTCGCAGCAGAGCAATTCAAAATCTGATAATAGCGGACAATTTACAGAAAGTGATTGCTAAGGAATTTTTAAATACAAAGTAGCAGAAAATATTTAATAAAAGTTAAAAACGAGAGTTACTAAACGAAATAGAAAAAAGTCCTCGATGTTTGTAAGAATATCAACAATTTTATTGTAATTTGCTAATAACTCTAGCGGTCGAATGCGATTTTAAATAAAAAAAAGTTACATTGTAATTACATTTCTGATAAGCATAACCCAAGATACCAGTTACTAAAAATAAAAATCGGGCTGCATGTGGGAACAGGTCCGAGTACGCTTGCTTACTTCGAAGCCTCGGGAGCAAGCTGGGACGTGAAATTGTCGGGCGAAAACTCACGAGGCTCGCTTTCTTAGCGATCTTTTCCTTATTGTGACGTCGAATTTTAGATCGTTCGGCGATATCCAATCTGCTCTGTGTTCTCGTCTAATTATACTTCTAGCAGCAGCTCAGATTCGTGACATTTGAATGTAGTAGTAAGCGTACGTGCTGCCTCTCACGGACACGGGTTCTGGGTTAAGTGGTAGATGTAAACGATAAAGGTCTCGACCCTGTAATAAATTAAGAAGCGTTCCATCTATTCCAAAGAGCAATATTATTTAATAAAGAGAAAAGAAAAAAAAATAAGGGCAGCCCGTTATTTTATTATGTTACACGGTTTAGGATTTCGCAAGTCAGAATAAGGTTAGAAGTAGGGAAATAAAAACCAAGGAGACAATCAGACCTCAGAGAAAATACTAAAGTATTGTTAGAGAAAGATCTGCGAAGTAGACAGGCTTTAGATAAAGCAAACAGAACCTTAGAACAATTAAGACGTCGGAAACAATATTAGGCTTCAGAGCAAGACAGTAAAAAGTCTTAGAATAATCAGGATCAGTGTAGTACTTAGAATTTAGGTCCTGTTTGACCTTCTAATCAGTTCAAGTATTCGGATTTGGTGCACCACGATTTGTAGAATATTCAGTGAGTTTCGGAATAAATCACGGCCACTTAACAGATAATACATTGGCAATTGTATTCGTTAACAAAAGTATGCGATTCGTCAATTAATCTCTCAATTATAAACTTTTTACCACAATATTACATTTCGAATATTTATATATTTATGGAATTAATATAATATAATTTTAAATTATAAAAACGTAGAGAGTGCACATTAATGCAGAAATATTCAAAATGACGAAAGTAAAGTACCTATAATATTTAATTAATTTATATATTTAATTAATATCTAGAGATATAATTCCTGGACGTAGAACATTTACAATAATTATAGAAAATTTTAGCGATTCAGAATGCTCAAAATGCGCATAATATGCAGAAACGTATAATACTCGAAGCTAAACCTCGTCATAATGTTTGATATATGAAACAAATTTTTATTAAAATTTTATTCCTTCCTCCGTATATCCATAAAAACATGAATTCTCACCAACATCTACTACCAATATAAATAATAATTTCTATTTCTTTAATTACATCCACAAAAATATCAAATACCATAAACACGCACAATCTACTCTTTATTCTCACAAAACCGAATTCCTACCTACGTTTAAAAGAAAAAAAAAACACACTATTTTCAAGAGTATTCGAGAGAATTGACAGGTTGTCGGTTCAAGCGTGTATAACGTGTATCCCAGCCTAAGCTGTTTTTTGTATACCGTGGTACGATGGTTTTCTATTTATTATCGGGGAAACGAGGCAAGAGAATTATTGGATTTCTGTCCCGCGTATCGGCACGCGTCTCTAATGAAATTCACGCCCGCGTGTTTCCTCGCTGCTCGTTTTCTTTTCGTTCCGCGAGTAGCCATCCCTTCGACAGTTTGCGTCGAGTGTGTCAACAATCCTCGAAAAATTCGCCTCGACTGCGATTACAACCTAGAAATATTGCGGCGGGTTGGCTGTATCGGTTGTATATGTTACGTTTCGCTCGGAGTGCTGCTCGCTTTTTATCCGCCGAGGAAACGTTTCGCCGACAGGAGACATGATGGAGTGACGTGGCTCGTATCGTCGGGAGTACGTCGTTGTTGGATTAACAAACGTACGGAAAATGGGCTTCGTATCGAAGTATCGTGGAATTTATGCTGCTCTTGCTTGCGTATCGTCGACGAGAGACGATCGTTGTTTCCGAAAGGTCGTTTCTGCATGTAGAAACCCGGTTCACGAGAATTTTAAATTAGGGTATAAAATATTAGACGTGTATGTACATGGTGTCCTTGTAATTGTCTTACAACTGAGTAAAAAATAATTCTTGGTGGAAAGATTCCTGGTCGAGTATGTTGAATAAAGTTTTTGCATATAAGACTTCGTTTTCAGGAAAACTGAAAATTGGAAAATTGTCCATAATACAACGTAACTCATCGTGGTTTGTTCATTCTGATACCAATTTGTAGTTAAAGAGAAGTAGTTTTGTTATAACAGTTAAAAAAGGGAACTATCTTCTACGTTTAAAATTATAGACCTCTTAAAAATAGAAGATAAATCTGCAAGTTTTTGTGAAAAAACAAATAATTTATAACTAATTTTACGACAATCGATATTTTCGAAATATTTAAGGATTGGAGGAAAGCTATGTTTAATTCTAAGATAAAATAGAAATTTTTGTAAAAATGGAACAAAGGATGTCTTTCTCATCATATTCTTCTCTTACGTTCTTGAAGTTTCGACTTGACTGACTTCTGCACTGCATGCAGCTGTGTGGAAATTTATTCTACAACTTTAATTTACTTTTTCATGAGTGCCACAATTGCAGAGACACCCTATATATACTAGGCTGGTTTCCTTCGCGAAATACGCGTTTTTCACGTTGTGCGTGGCGAAATTTCGAAGAAATAACTCAGTCATCGAAGCGAACAGATACTTGGCACGATAGAGAGAAAAGTGCGTTTCCTGAGCGTCGCGACGAGAATATTTTACAGTTTCGTCAAAATTGAATTCTGTCGTTGACGAGCTGCTCGGTAACCGTAAATTTCTGAGATAGTTGCGTCTTTTGCTCAAAGAGCCGACGACGCCCACTCATGGGACGTGTGATTACGCCGACACGACTCTCTAATAATTTCGTTATTTCGCCTGTGAATATGAAAATACAAAGGAACTAAGCAACGAAAGGAATGGAAAAGTGGGAAAATGTTTCGAGCACCCTCGAATATAACTTGGTCGTAAGTATCATGTTTCTGTCGAATCGGTATAAAAATTCGATTAAGCGCGGGAGACGAAGATATACGGAATTAGTTTCGTTACTTACGTTGACTTGCTTGCCGACAGCTTCAAAAATAACAAGTTGTTAATGCCATAATGTTCATTACTGTTTTCATTTATTTGTTTAGCAAATGTAGTAAAAAAAAAAAAAATTGTGGACGTAACTCCTTCTTGGTGGTCGAGTCACATTGCATGAAATAAGACCATTAAGTACAAGTGGCTTTCACAGCTGTAATTAAAGTGTTTGATTGCTAATATAAGAAGCTAAGGTACAAATCTTCGCATATATTCATATAAATGTGAATTGCAGAATGAATTAAATTTATATCGAAAAGTGGTTGATGTAAGAAACTGAGCAATTAACCTTTTGCAATAAAATTGATGTAACTTTCGTCTCTTTAAATACTGATATTTTGACATTTGCAATGAACTAATTGTAGCTCACAAATGAATCCATCGACATGAAATGGAAACACTTTATATAATCAATGTACTTGTCTTGTAAAATTATTGTAGAAAGAAACTACTATAGAAAGAGATTGTAATACGAGAGATCGCTTGGTGTAATAATTAAAGTGTCTGACTGCTAAGCTGAGACTGTCGATTTCGAGTTTCAGTGTAGAGTCATCGAACTCTTTACTTACGATTAACATGTTAATTTCAATAGAATTATTCTGAGAATTATTCTCTCGCTAAAATTCAAATAAACAACTTCTGGCAGTTATCGAGCATCCTAAGGACTAATAAATAAAACCAAGTGAAAAATATAAAATAATCTCAGTAAAATAAAAAGACTGAAATGTAAAGTTTGAGGAAAGTAAATTAATTTAGAAAATGCTCGACCATCTGAAACCATGACACAGAAATGGCGTCAGCAGGCAAAGATAGGTTACATTTCTCCTCTTCCCGAAGTATAGAGAAAAATGGCTGGTCGCGTCACGATTATTCACTATTCTTCGGGCCACGATTCCATTTCCATCAAGGACTTCTCTAGGATCCATCTCTGCCGCGCACCTATCGAGTCGATACCACCTCTTGAACTATATGGGGTTGTTACTGACCACACGTGACCTATACTTCGTCATCATACTATTACAGTGAACCGCCTTTGTTCCTCTTACGCTTCCCATGAATTTTATCGGGTTATTTCGGATTCCTCCGGGAGCTGATGTGATATAAAGTTGCTAATAGTAAAGTTTTCCATAAGACTGTACGTAGTCCCCTGGAACTGTGCGAAGATAGTTTGAAATCTCTAGGGAATCGCATCTCAGGATTTCGGTAGTCTCACTAGGTTTTAACATAATACACTAGTTTCTTAAGTGAGATCCGCTGGCTTGCACTGAAGACGGCCTGAGTTCCCATGGAATTTCTCCCGTAGATCCATGTTCTTTCTAGAAAAGAAATTCTACGAAAGTATCTAAATTGCTTAAAACTTGCAGTTAATTGAACGAGATGCTGCAATATGATATTTTAATCCCTCACGTTATAGTATTATATATGTAATGTTGGAATTGCCAAGAGATACCATAATACTATCCTATTAAATTAAATTGCCTATATAAAGCTTAAGGTACTACGATATCTGAATTATCAGAACATCACACAGAATTATAAATTATACAAATCAAGATGCTGTAATATCTGAATTGCCTAAAAATCGAACTGCTATAATATTCAAATCGGCAGGGGACTAAAGTAGTATCCGATATTTGTCTATACAGAGGTATGATACTTGAGTAATCTAGAGACCAAGATACTGAATTGCTTAGAGATGCTGTAATCCCGAATTTTACTATAATTTTTCAATTCCTGAATGTTCTGGTTGCCGTGGAATTCTATAAAGATACTCAAATTCCTCGGAGATACTGCTGCTAGAGTTCTCATAAAATATCGTATCGAGGTTCATTCGAATGTATTTCAGGAAATATTGCTCTTTTATCAACCTTTTAAATATTCTGTCACTTTTCAAATAGATTATGCATTTTATTAGATGGATAAGTTTGCAACAGGCTCTCAAATTGGAAATGTATGTGTAATTCGGTAAATTAAATACTGTGGATGTGTCTCGAGAACGAAGTACATATAATATATGCAATATCAGGAAGCGTCGATTACCATTTCATGCAAATTGTCGAACCGTAATTTCTAAGACTGAGTTGTAATCAGCTTACGTCAAACTCATGTGATAACTATAAAATCGGAGAACGGTAGATCGGTTTAATATTCCATCAGACTGCATCAGCATGTCTGTTATTCGAATGCATTTAATTCCAAAACTAATTTATGAGTTAAATGCTATTTAATCGTCGTAGATAAATCCCTTACTTCTTTGTTACTAAAATAAATAAACAAATAAATAAATATTGTGCTATCTCAGAATTAATGCGGATTTTCAGACAATTAAGTTTAAAATAATGCAAGTTATTAGTATCACAGTTTCATAAAATTGGAATAGAACGCTTTATAAAAAAAAAAAATAAAAAACTATTAAGCACAGGAAAATTTTTCGCTAATTGTTAACTTTATATTGTATATATTGTATTATATTATAAATATACAAAAACCAACCTACATGCATATAATGGATCGGTACCGATGCTATTGATAGTATTCAATTCAATTCGATACCAAAGCACTCAGAGGAAGTATATGTAGTGAAACTTCAGGTTTGTAATTGCTATCAATTATTATCGATATCGATACTTTATCAGTTGATATGAAGCCAGAATGCTGTGTTGGATCAAAATCTGTTTAATACTTCATAAAGATATCGATAACCGTTTGATATCTAACGAAAATATCGGTACTCGTTTGATACATACTTCCGATACTACTGTACCATATCTTGCTTCCCTTCCGATAGCTACACTAATCGGCTTCTCGATACAGCTGATCTTCCTACCATAAGCAAACCGGGCACTATTACATATTTACGATCCTGGTGTGAGCTAGAGACTTATACATACATGAATGTGTGTGAGCATATATGGTAATGATTAGTCTGCTGATATCAAATAGGTATCGATATTTTCGTGTAGTTATTAAATGGATATCGATATTTTCGTTAGGCATCAAACTGTTGTCGATACCTTCATATAGATATCAAACAGGTATCGTAAGTATCACAGGAGTATAGATACTTTTCTATCTCTCTGTCTTTGATATGTATGAATAGCAGATCGCAATTTGTACACTGGTGCCGATACCGTATCAGTCTCATTTTTATGTTACGTCGACCGACCTCCACTTAAACCAGGCCATACACCCAGCCAGGTGTCTACACATCCTTACTGTATACCCTCAATAGCCTTAAAGACCCACTATAAATCTTGGCATTTTCGTAGTTAAGGTCCTTCAGACCAAACAAGTTCTTTTATTTCAACTATCTTTTATTTCAAGTGTCCCTTATATTTATTGTCTACTACGAGAAGATACGGGAAAGTTCGTTTTTCTCACGTTCGGTATCTTCCGTTAGCAAGTTTCTCTCGAGGACGGCTAAGACACTTTCTAGTCCACCAACCTTCTTATTAAACAATCAGAAACAATGTCTACTGCCCTCACTTTCCTAACCAAAATTGTCATCACAGCATCCTCACCGAACTTGATTGATTTTCCACCTTTCAAACAGTCAACACCTGTTGACCGGGTTTCCACCCTTAGATCAGTCCCCTACGCAATCATCAAACGTAATCATCTTCATTACAAAATTGTTGGAATAAACTGTAATTTATAAGTTGTTATGTCAGTGTTGTATTTAATTTAGCTACCTCTATTATCCTAACCGAAGTAGGGGATCGATCGTTTGGTGGAGTCGATCGTCTAATCGTAACGAGAATTTACGACTCCCGTTGACGTGCTTCCTCGCGTCTTTCCGCGAGTGATCGAAACACTTTATCTCTATATAATAATTGAAAAGATTTAAATTTCTATACAAATGAAATATACATATAATTTTGTGGTAGTAGGACAATAAAAAGGTTAAAGCTCGCATAACAGGAAACAAAAATACTTTTATATGGGACACATAATGTTTCATAAACGATAGGATTGTTTCGATATGAACTGAATTTAGAATGTAGGTGGTATTCAAAGATTTGAACAAATCAAATAATAACTCGTATTGCATTACTACGTTGCATAGTTTCACAAATTTCCAAACGCTACGAGAGCTTCGTTAATTAACGTCAGATTCTAAACTTCGTCGAGGAATATCTTTTAAGACAGAACAAGTTTGCTTTATGATTTTATATCGCTTATGAAAGTTTACAATTTATTAACATTTAAATTTAATAACATACCGAAAAAGTTGGAAATCTAAGCTAAAACTGAACGAAATATATATTACTCCTTATATATTGATATATTGAAAATACACTGAAATATTACTCCTTAACCAGTATTTTCTTGACTCAATCAGTATTGCAAATAAATATTATGGTATATTGGTTCGTGCCATAGGCAGCAAGCGTTTGTAATATTATGCTCGCGAAGGAACAACTTGCTTGGTCGTTCAATTGGACGAAATAGAGAAAGAATCATTGGAATCCAGGTTCGGTAATCCGATCCATTGATTCCTTTCTTCTATAAAACCATCGTGTAAAGCCGTGTTTTGGCAGTCAGAAAATGGAATAAAAGGTTCGAAACGCTCAACTCAATTTCGTATAAGAATTTCAATTCGACGGAAACCGATTTCGGTAATTACGCAATTTACTGAATTTTTTCCAATTTTGACTATTCGATTTCAATCTCTTTTTTATGAAACAACGAAAAATTTTAGAAATTTAATACCTTTTCAGCTTAACTCAATGCAGAAAATTTAGAAAATAGGTTTGGCCAATTTTTGAGCCCTTACAGATAGTAGTTTCGTTTGTTCAAACTTATTTAAATAAATTTATTAAAATCTAATTCTAACGTGACATTTTTGGTAAGTCGTGAACATTAAATAAATTGAACTGAGAATATACCATATTTTTATTTATTTTTACGAATTAAGGGGAAGTGTCAAAATTTGAGGCTTTTCTAAAAAAATGATAAAAACTAATAATAATAAATAATAAATTAATAATAAAAACTATTGGTTCCTTAAATTCTCCTAATTGATTTCTTGTTTTAATAATAAAATTAAACTTTCAAAAACAAGGATTCAAACAATAGGTTTAAATAATCAAAATTGGGAAAAGTCACTGATCTGTATAATTAGCCCGAGTTTTTTTCAAAGCTTTTTGAGCTTAACTCAACGATAAAAGTCTCGTGATCGTGTTTCGCGACAAATTACAGCGGCCAGCATGCGCGAACGCGTCAATTTGTCAGTTTGATTCTCGGGGAGAGATCGATAAGGCGCATTGGCAAAAACTAAGTGACAAAGTTCCCGTTCCTGCGGTTTTTCCCTTGGCATCCACAATTCCTAGCCATTCTATTTCCGGGACACTGACAAAAACGACGCGACTTTGTCTTCCCTTTATCGCGAACGATGCCTCGTAAAATTAGCGCGATTACTTGTATGCTTCTCTTCCCGTTGGTTGAGGGGGGAAAGAACCAAGGAATAATTTATCATTTTAATGGCCCGACAACGATCAAGATGGAATGATGATAAAAGGTCACCCTTCCTGGACATTGTTTCTTCCCATTGTTTAATATTTTGTGAAAAAGATTTTTAGTTCGAGCCAATAAATCACGAATACGCCAAGGTTGTAAATATGTGCGAACAATGTACAACGCGTTTTAGTTACCTGCACATGATTTTGATGAATTGTATCAATGCGGTATTTTTAGTGGAAGAATCATAGAGTGCGAGATAACGTTGCAATGATTGTGAGATTGAAATTTTGATATTGGAAATGTTACGCTGAGAATATTATATGGGAATGATTGTGGAAATGTGGGGTTGATAATATTTGATCTTTCTTACTCGATTCTGAATTACTTATCTTTATATAATACGAATTGTATCTTTAATACGAATATTCTCACGAGATAACAACTGCATCATAATTAATAACGTATAATTGAGTGAATAATTAATTTAATTTAGAGAAGTTTCTAGTTTAAGTTATTTATCAGGAAGTTTCCGCCTTCGAAATTACAAGCAATTTACAGGAAGTAGTTGACGTCGCGGGGAATATCGCTTGTTCTATCAACGTCACTGGAAAAACTGCAAGCACTACTTGCAGGGCGAAACTCGTTCCTCACGACACGGCGGAAGACTAATTTGTCAGTGGACGGAGATCAGATCAACAAAGAACGCCGACAAAAGGCAGGTACCGACCTTTTCTATCCTTTTTCCTGTCCTCGTCGCGGTCGTTTGACACCGTAGATGCGTACTTTTTGTACGCCGTATAATTAATACCTTCCATTCACCGCCACCTCGTTTCACTCCAAAAGATCGTAACGTGACCAGTGGCCAGGTTTGGGGCTAATTGTACCGCAATATTAATGTGATTTTTAATTAAAGTTCCATTTAAAGAGCCTTTTGTCGGATGGCCTTGTTTCAAAGTGAATCACAAAGGCTCCCGTGTGCTTCAACTTTCTTAATAAATTTTATATACAGTAACGGTGCTTATGATAAGTACATATTTGAGATCGGACAACGTAATCTAGAAACTCGATTGTTTTGATTATCAATTCATATATTGACTAAGGGAATTTTTATTTAACGAACAGTCGATGGTACATTTGTTTAACAAATTTATTTTTCATTTATTATAATAAATTTATTGTAAATAGCTTTTAATTTGTACCCTTTAAGTGTACTTTAAATGTACTATGTAGAAATAATTATAAATCAGATAGTTTAGTGAAACTGAAATAGCTATGTATAATCATATTTCCATCACAATGAAAATTATGATTCATCTTATCATAGATATCTATATACGCTATAGTATGTATCTGCAAAAAAGCGGAACCTGCAACCAAGTTTATTGAATCAATGAAAACTACATTTAATAATAATATTTTGCACAACAATTCAAAACCTTTGCTGCAAATTTTTACTCTTTCACGACCGGTTATTATCAAGTATCGCGTGTTTAATTGTTGACTCTCTTGCGCATATATTCTTCTTACCATTTAAGTTTGTATACATACATTCTCTCTATCTCTGTTTGTCTGTCCTGTCTCTTCATTATCATGTATTCATCGTTCACTCGGTTCAAACACCCTTCCTTCATATTTCTAATATTCTAATCCAAATACTCATCATTCACACTTTTATCATCCTCTTCAGAAATACACATTTTACTTAATCTGAAACTTTTCTCCCTTTCATCTACTTTATCTACAACAAGATTTATTCAAGCGAAAGTAACTCCGTTGAATTAATTCAAAAACCGAGAGAAGAAACACAGGTGTCTAAAAATGTAAACCTTCGCATGATGGAACTTTCAGTTGATCACTACGTTTTCAGGAAAGAAATTGTCCGTTTCTCGCCAACTCTGCGATATTCATCCCATTTTCATTCGACGAATTACCCTTGTCACTTGCCGCGTCTACATAAAATTTACCCAACGAATATTGTTATGCATCTCAATGTAGTAAAACCACCCTCCCCCTCGTGCAAAGGGTCTGTACAAATCTTAGCGGAGGGGAAGTTTCTTATTTCCCTAGGAACTCAGTTGCAGTAACGTGTAATCGACCAACGATTTACGTGAGTTGCATGCCGTGTTAGGGCAGCTACAGACGGGTCGACTAAACGGTCGACTAAGAGGCCGACTGGTGAGAAATTTTGTGTGAACTCGACCAACTCTAATTGACCGATTTACTACCTGTCTGTATGTTCTCTGTAGCTCCCTTCAACGCACGAAGACGGCTCAATTTCTTTTGTCACGATCAGGAGGGACCATTTGGAACGGCCAAACATGAACAAACAACCGAGGAAATTACTCTGTGGCCACGGAAACCACGTGATTATAACGATTAACTGTCGCTGTGTAACGTTAAATCAGGCTGAATATCTTGTCTGTAGTTTCGGATCATAGAAACATCACTTTCTTCTATTATTTTGTTCTTTTTCTTCCTTTGTTGTTTTAATATCTGATACTGATTTTAATATTCTACATAATATGCAGATTCTTAAATACATCGGATCACGAAAGTAAATATTTGGATACTTACAAACATAATACTTGTATACTTAAAACACTTATATACTTTAATGGATATATTATACATACTATTAGATTGTTCCAAAAGTTTCTTTCGTTTTTTAAGGAAATAATAAATGCGCAATATTTTTTGTTTTACAATAATACTTTTGGGACAACCTAATACATAATATGTTACAGAAAATATTTTGAAATTTCATTAGCACTGTTATGATATTCGAATATCATGATTATATTGGTAAATATGGCATTCAACACAACAGTCAATTGTCCGCTATATTAATAAATCTCAATATTCTGTGAGACCATGTGTAACTCTTATGCATATGCTTAAGATGCTTATTCAGACGTCTTGCAGTCAATTCTTGAGTTTTTTCGTGAATTCTTACCGTTTGGACCATTCGTGGAGAGACGCGATCTCGAAGAAACGCGTCAATGGGAGTCGTAAATCCCCTATTTCGATTAGGACAATAGGGATGATTGAGTGAATATAACGCTGATTTTAACAGGTTATAATATATATATTTCCAACAATTAAATAATTTCAATGTTGGAAACAATTGTTGATTGCCAAACTACGAGTGACTGCAGACTGAGACTCCTTTCGTGTTGGCGACTGCGTTTTGACTTTGACTGTTGTCGAGATTTGATTCTTGCTTAGCTGATATTGCGATTTGACTTCTGTCGATTGACTGTTCGTTACTTTTGTGAATTGACTGAATATCACTGTTACTCTGTCGATTGACTGTTATTTGGCGACTGTATTGACTTACTGTTACTTCTGTCGATTGACTCTTACTAAGTATTTTAATACTTGTAAATCGGGATGTAAGTACATATCCGAAATGGTTCAGATTTAGTTTTAGTTTCGGCTTTTCAGATGTTTGTGCAATTGATAGAACAGATTTATTGTTAGGTGTGTTCTATGTTTAACCAAAATTCAAATTAGGGCAAACTTGATGCTGGATATTTGAATTGCGAAAATGAATGACTTAAATGCCACTGACACAGATTATCTCTAAGAATAACTATTGCATGTGTTACACGCATTTACGGGTGTTCCAGTTTAAAGTTTGATAACTAGCAATTGGTGTACGTAGTGATATTTTCGATACTCAAAGTCGGAGTTTCTTCTTGAATAATTTTTTAGTAATGTACGAACAAACAAACGAGAACCTATTTGGAACGAAATAAACAACTTGTAATATGTTACAGTAATTACTCTACACATAAAGTGGTGTAATAATGATAAATAAGAAAATGTTCATTTTACCTGCGTTTTTCTAACAATTACAATCAAATTTGGTAGTTCTCAAAACAGAGAACATAGGATAGTGATAAAATGAGTCCTATACAATAATAAATTAAAATATTTCTTCTTGAAATATGTGTTCCTATAGAGACAGAATTGAAAGCAAAAGCTTAAAAAGAGATAGCATACACTTTAATTTAGCTACGCTCAACAAAAAATGGTAACTGTGAGACAGCTGTAGCTGTCCATTAAGAGATTGCAAGAAATGTGCCTGGTGTTTCAAAGATGTGAGGAAAAAAAAGCAAAAATAAAAGTAAATACTGCTAATCCTATTTGGTCAAGGTACGTGTGAAACATCTTACAAAAAAAGTCAATCTATAACTTGATCCTATGGTCCTGGTTACTTTCAAGGTTCTTCGACAAGTTTCGCTCAACTATTATCACACAACGATCACGTTGTTGTCACAAATTTCGACTCGTGACCAGAGTGCAAAGTCCATTGGTAATCACTGACTCAACACAACTGCGTTTTTTAAGGAATTATATATCGTAGTGAAAAATAAAATGTACACATCAAACTCAACCTCTCCGATTTCGATGATTTTTTAATATGTCGTGGGGCGCATGATGTTGAACAACTTCTTCCTATACATATAACCGTCGGTGTCTCTTAGTTTCCGAGATATTCGCCAAAAACTGCAGATATCACACGAGTGTATTTCTGCTTGTAGCTGTGTAGTTGTGCGTCTGTGATGGCGTATGTGTCAGTTTGTTTGCCGGCCGCTTATTCTTTGTTTATAAACGAGAATCAAGCGAGCTTAAAGGGAGCATATGCCAGGCTGCAAGAAACATCTATTACAAACTATAATGCAATTAAAACCGAATATTATCAATGAATTGAGTCTAAGTTTAGGTTCATGAAACAACGCTTTTATAAAATGATATTACCATATGTGACATTGCTATATGAAAAAAACATTTTAGAATTGATAATTTACGACTCTTGCGTAGCGGCACAAGGCCGTTGTTACGTCCTGGAACACGCAATGATCCTAACCAATTTGCATCATGGCGCTATTAAATGACATCCGAGTTCTTCATGGAGTTTATCGAAAATTTACTGTTAACGATTGGTAGACGACAATGTTACTTCGCAAACATCGCATTTTACATTCTTTATAACAGAGGAAAAAAGTAAAAATTATTTGTTTAAAAAAAATTATTTAGATTAAAATGGAAAAATGAAAAAGGCAGCCACAGTGTGCGGATTAAATGGGCTAAGGAACCGTCATCTTGTTAAAACTACAACTAACGACGAACGTGTCACGTAAAATAATAATAAAAAAGAAAGGAAATCGAAGATGAAAAATAATAGCAATAAAAAAAAGAGAATTTATTTCTCAACGCTCTGTTTACACTGATTACAATTCACTTGCGAACTCCAGCTACGACTTTTCAGATTCAAGCTCTTACAACTTGACTTTCGGTGAGATCCGACTCTTTTTCTTTGTCACCCCTCAGTAATCCCCACTATCCACGTATTTGTTAGACGTCCGCGACCTTCGAAAGGACCGTTGGGATATTGATGGTTCATTAGGCACCTCGTTTCGGCGACGATGTATATCACCATATCTTTATTTCCCTCATCAGTCCATCGGTTCCGAAGCGCGGCCTGGTCTATGATGTGGATTGAGATGTGGCGATGTTGCAAACGCGACGCGTTTCGCGTTCCCCAGGCACAACGACTCTCCTCTCATCGTAGTCGCTATTGTTGATCGCAGAAATATGTACAGTGTTGCGATACAGCGTAAGTGCCGACAGGCCGAAAGGGTCGGGAAACTTCAATAGGGTTAATGGCCATCAATATGCCTTCGGTACCTCAGTCGGTGGTTAGTCAAGAGTCGAGTTGCGAGGACTTCAGTAGTTGCAAGTGATCAGCCGAGTCGACAACAAGTTCGAGGCAACAGTCCCACTACGGACCAGGCAACACGCGCTAGTAATAAACGCAATGTTAAATTAATACGCCGAGTAATCCTTTGGTATCTTTCACATCCTACCTCTCACTTGATTTCCAAAATTTTAGTAATAATATTAATTTTAACAGTGGGAGATAGTCCAATTATTTCTCAAGTAATCGCGACTTTATATCAAATTTCGAAGGAATTATATAACGATAGAATGGTTATGCTTCGGATTTAGAAAGAACGTAGTTTAGGCGCTCACGCTCGTGTGTTTAATACGATTCCCGATTCAACGAGAAGAACGAGCAAAGGAGCAAACGACGAGGAGGCTCCATCACGTCGCGATGCCTACATTCACCTCGCTGCGCGACTAATTAGCATTCTCGTTCCCTCGTGAAAACGTCGTCCGTGTGCACATACCACGTGCAAGTTCGCAACGTTGGTTTTACGCAACATCAAACGTGTGTACACCAACGAGTATACATATTCGACTTCATGATCCTGATAATTATTGCATGAGAAATACGATGGTCAGAATGACGAGGCTTTCAAGCCTTCAGCGATTTTTGCTAAGTGCTTTTTGCCAAGTCGATCGCTAAAAGCATTCTCTGATAGCCGTATTTAGCGATTAGCCGGAAAATTACATACGAAAGCTTGTGTTAATGAGTCGGATTAAATTATAGATCGGCTTATACTTGCGGTTTCTTCTATTGTTTGGGTTTGAGGACGTGTTAATGTCTAATTTAAAGAAGAATTACGATTTAGAGCAGAAACGAGATTGCTTTTAGTAAATCGAGCACTTGTCATTATTATTTTAGAAAAAATATTTTTCCAATTTCTGAAATGAATTTGGGAATGCTATGAATAATAAATAAATAACGACTGCCTAGGCCTGTTCTAAGATAACAAGTGGATTTTCCTCGCGTATTTAATTTCTTTCCCTTATCGATTCGTATATGCGTATACCTACTTTCTCGTTCTAACATCTACAATATATGCATATATAATATACATATTTACGATATATACAATATCTATAATATTTATTCAGAATTTCCACATTTATTTCCACGAAGAAGAAACAATTTTTATCCTCGGGATCCGTAAATTCTTGAAAGAAAAGAAATTTAAGTAATGTAATTCGAGTGTTTTGGCTCGCAATTAACTTTACTGCTATTCAAGCTTCACTTATCCTCTTCAAGGTCGATATCTTTTCTTATACCAATTAATACGATTCAATATTTTCTCTTTCAACCTTAACGGTAAATATTAAATGGATACAAAAATTCAATAACAGTAGCGTGAAAAGTGTTAGCCTCTATGAAGAATTCTCTTATAGTTCTTCCATCGTACATTCTTAAAATTTCAAACACAATCAGTTCCTCGACAAATAATTGTCAAAGCAACCATAAAATCACGAAGCCATCAGAAATTGGGTTGGTTGGCAAAAGGTGTTAACGCGACAGCGTCATCGTGTTTCCTGTAGCAATAAGGACGTGAAGCGAAGAGAAGATGAAAGGAAGTGACTGCGGGAGCGGGAAACGATTGGAGGAAGTCTAGCACTTTTGTGTCGAACACGACACTAACCGGTTTCGCATCTCGTCTCTTTTTCTCACGCAGGATATTCGATCCTTGAGAAACGATACGTAACGAAAAGAACGATCGAGAAACGAAGACACACGAGGGTCGTGGTGAAAAGTGCATCGAAGAAACTTCTCCGGGACGAAAAAGGAAGATCCTGAGGTCAGATCCGTGGATACGATACGTTTCTTGGTTACAGACGGTGGACGGTTGAGAAAAGTCACAGGGACGTTCCACGTTCGACACGATTTCTTTGCACGTGATATGGAACAAGAATGTCAGGTGGGGTTTTTTTCCGGGAAACGAGTGTGTCCGTTTTCTTGGACCCATCTCTCTCTCTCTTTCCTTCTTTTTGTTTCGTTTGTTCTTACATCTCTTCCTGATGAGTGTAATTGATTCTTTCGCTCAATTTCTTTTATCAAGAGACACATGTATATATGTACTGTCCTTCAAAAGTATTAGGTTACTATCGAAATATATTTATAATATACTACCAAAATTACTTTTTGATGATCAATGTGTTGTATCAAAATTGATGTTCTCTGTTTGAAAAATGATTTACTCTCAAATTACTTTATTCCTAATTCATAGGGCAGATGACAAATGTTCTATTAAATTAACAAAAGGCTTCAATTAACGTATTATGCAGAGTATTGTTCTAGTTTCGCTTGTTCAGAAGTTCACACGTATAAGTATATATTAGATATATTATTTATAAAAACTTTATTCCTTCAAGGTTCCTTCAAGAGATGATTCCTCGCATTGATACCAGGTATCACTGTCTTTCTCACTCCCTGGTCAGATCCTCTAGACAAAATCTCTACTCTTTGGCAATGCAACGTCGAGTTGGATGATACCAGTTAAAGCTATCTGCCGCATCCTCTAAACCGTTATATCATCGAAACCTGCAACTCTGCAACTTCGAATCGTCGGATGTCGAATTTCCAAACATCCCCTCAAGCAATCTGCCGAGGACCTCAATGAGCTAGCCTTCGGCTCAATTATAAATTACAGTAAGGCTAAATAACGATAGGTTATCTGCCATTGTGTCGATGATAAGTCCAAATATAAAGAAGATATAAAGGAGTATTCTAATTTAAACATTGTCAAAATTGATACGAAAGTACTTTCTCCTATAATTATATATTAATTTAATTGCTAAATTATTTCTAGTATATCCAAAATTTGCTTCACAACACAATTGCACTCATCGATTTCAACACGATGTGATTTCGAAAAAGCTTCACCAGAATATCCAGAACACCCCTTTCTGTCCTTTAGATCGTTCTCCGAGGTATTCTTCTCGTAAACGCGAGGCTTCCTTTGCTCTCGTTGAATTTCTGTGCCATCCTGACTCTCCGTGGTTCACTCGGATTCTTCGTAGAATCGGTAAATAATTTATGAAACCCAGTTCTCTCCCAGCTCGATTTCACGGTGCGACGCATCCGTAGAAAAATTCGGTGGAAGCCACCGTCTCTCGATTTGCTCCGGCAAAGTGCGCCGTACATCCGGAGGACGTTTCCGGAAATCGGACATTTTTGAGGAGAAATAGGGAGACGGGGTGGGTTAGGTCTCGTCGTCGCGAAACTATCGAAAAAGAGGCGGTCTCTTCTTGTCGTTCTTCGAGGGTTTACGACCTCCTTAAACGGGCTTTCTTCGCTTCTATACAGTCCCTGGTCGTGCTGTTATGGTTGTACGTAATGATCCCTCAGGATCTTTTGAGGGTGCTTTCTTGAAAGTTAAGTCACGTGTCATGAATAAATTTGATTTCTTTCTTCCGGTGTTGAGCACTTTTCTCTTTAGAGTTTATCGAGTTAATGTGATAGATTATCTTGTGTTTTCTAGACTAGAGCCGTTTTGCATGATCGTCTTAAAATACTTACTATTTTGTAAGGCGATTTATAATCTTGTAATTTGTACAATTTACAAGTTCTTTTAGGTATCAATATCAAATTTTCACTTGAATTCTTCGAAACGTTCAAATGTTGTCTAATGTAAACGTATCTTTAGTGACGAGAACTAAATTCGTACTTCGAGGGAACAGTTAACGTAGTATTGAAATAAGGGTAATTCGGTGATTCGACTCTAAAAATTGTTAATATAATAGCTTTCGTTTCGATAACTTCAAAAAAATAATTTGTAGTCTTGTCCAAAAATATATTTGAATGAACCGTATATCCTCCCCAGTGTACGCGATTTGTCGAACAAGTCTACCCAGTGTTTCGATAAAGGCAATATCGCGAGATCTACATGGCGAAATCTGAAGAAGTTCCATGAAATATCTGTGGAGTTTTATCTCGCTTATAACACTACGGTACACTAGGGGATGGAATAACGTTACAGGAAACCTTCCAGCGTGACAGCCTTGTTTCATCGTGAAATATAATCGGCATGGATGTCACCGTCCCCACAGACTTCTCGAAACATCATCTATCTCAAACTACTACAGCGTCCTAACGATTATTAACATCAACCAACATCACATGAAGAAGGAGAAGGGAAAGAAGAAGAGGTGGAGGAAAAGGGAGAAGAAGAAGAGGCAGAGAAAGAAGAAGACGACTAACTTGCAACAGCAACCGTAGCAAATACTTCAGATTTTCTCGTGGAGCCCTGCCCCCGAGGCTAACCTTCGTCAATTATAAATTTATACAAGCTTTAAGCGTCCAGGAGCACTTCAATCATCCCCGGTTGCTCCTTTCCTGTTCCACAAACACTGGACCAGCTCGCTCGCATTGCTCAGCGTCCGAAAACCAACGACCTCCACTGAAACTTCTATCGGGAGGGATTTTAATATTCGCTAACAAAGCACAAAGTTTCAATCCTCGCCTCTGGTTTTGCTGGAAACGTTTAAACGTCGACGCTTTTGGGACACGTTTTTAACTTTTCTTTAGAGCGCACATGGCTACGACTGTGGTTCCTCTATGCGGCGGAGCTCGTCGCGAATATTCTCTTTGCGTAAAAGAAAGCGTTAACATGTCCGCTGTGGATTCCATTTTCCTTTCCTACAGTACTACCAAATAATTACGTATACTATCAAATAATTTACATATAATATCTTTATTGTGAACATTAGATATATGTTTAATATGAATTATTATAAAATACTTTTTCATAATGTTGGGATCTTCAATTCACGTGTCACGATCAAGTCGATACCATCTACACATCCGCAAATCAACTCGAATGTACGTGTTAAATACAAATATAACATTGAACTGACGAAAAAAAAAAACAAACAAACGATCTATAGGTGATAGCTGATTTCTTCCGATCTTTTTCGAAAGAACGATATTTTCAATACGTATTTATACACAGCGTGAGAACAATAAGCTAATTACTAGCGAATAACTCATTACTTGAGCACCGATTTTAATCAGTACTACTACTTACGGTCTATTACACGGGTCTCGTGAGTAGTCGGCATGCGTTTCCACAGGTCCTTGGATGGATGTCGACTACAATCGGTGTTCGGAAAAAGAAAGGTAATATTCCTAAACGTTCCTTCAAGTTTTTCGCCTTTCTGATCACGCACCACGATGTACTAATCCCACGAAGCGATTCTTAGAACACAATGATAAAACGTACGATGATTTACGCAGCCATGTCATCGCTTAATCAAGGAATCTTGTTATTCTGTAGCGAAATCGCGTTACGAATACATTTAATAGCTTTTGCACGTGAACGGAGTAAATTCATCGGTACATTATTGAAAACGTCAGAAACCACTCGCAGCCATGCTTCTGCCTTCACACTCCTCTCTTCGTCTTCGTTTCTGCTCAGTCCTCCCTTTTCGGCATCCGCGTTAAAGGCGGTCTCTCTCTTGTTTCATCCCCTGGGTCGCTCGAACCACTTCCATCCTCTCGCTTCCTTCTCGGCTTTCTTTCACCGGTTGTTAGCGTACAGAGAACAAGAAAACGTACCTGCTGATTTGGCGACGTACGATTGAGAAATTGAGACGGATTGATGGTTAAACCGAAATTTTTAAGATTAGTGAACTGTGGAAGCAAGAAATCGGAGCGAAGAGGTAAATATAAAATAGGAATTTTTTTTGTCATTTATTTTTTAGTAAGAAAAGAGGAGAGAATTGGTTTAATTTCTTCTGAGACACCCTATACGCAATTCAAAAGAAAGAGGGAAAGAAAATTGAGATTGGGCAGAAGAATCGTTGGTCGAACATCTAAGAGTAATTGCAGCGTGTCTTCGATCGGCGTTTTCAAGATTCGATGAGATCTCGATTTCAGACGGCAGCCTTTCGTAGAATCATCATCATCTACTGAATTCTTTCTCTTGCTTCCTCTTATCGTCCGAGGTAATCCGATTGTCGAGCCAACGTTCTATTATCAGCGTCGACCAGTAACCCTCAAAGGGAATTAATAATCGGATATTTAATTGCTTAAGATTCTCGAGATAAATCAACGTGCAGAGGAAGCTGTTCTTTTCCCAGGAACGAAACAACATGCAGCTTTCTCTCTTTAGAAAAATTTTACAGAGAAAAATTGTGAAACTTAATCGAATAAATAAATTACGCGGAAACAGCGAAGAAATTACAACACGCGAAGGGTGTTCATTAATTTAATATAATAATCAACGTCATCGCGAAGAGGACAAAATTAAGAACCAACGAAAGTACGGATAGAATTGCACGCTCGCTGGCGACAGTCTAGCGTGTTTATTTTAAGAGCACCCTTGGCTCATGCATAAAAGATTAAAAGCGTTTAAAATTTAAATGTGGTCCAAATAAAAGAGGAGAAAAAATCATGCAAGAAAGGAAAGAAAGGGACACACTACGAAAAGAAAATGCTTCTGGCGACCATACAATTTTCTATTGATATTCTTCGCATCACTGCTTTTCCAATCTATAATTTTGTTAGTATCCCTTTAGCTGCAATCGACTGCCATTCGTTCATCGCAGTAAACATTTCAAACGTAGTGTCGATGTGACGAATATTGGGTTGTAGAGAGGTTCTCATTCGTTGATAAGTTAAATAAAACAATGATTTCGTTTATTAATAAAATAGCGATGTAACAACTGTGGAATCGAGCGAAAGGATTTACGTTTTGTCCAAGGGTGTAACAAATCGTATTCGCTCTTCTGATGTAGGATTGGAGGAGCTACAGTAGCGGACAAAAGTTTCAGACGAAATGGAAGAAATAAATAATTGATTACAATTGATTTACTTTCCATAAATACGGTGTTCTACCTTTGGTATTAACTAATTAGACATTTGTTTGTACACTTTGATATTTTGCTCAGTAACTAAGTTATGAAAAAGGAGCGAAATCTGTATAATATTTCGTCGGCCAAAAGTTTAAGACTACACAAAAGATATTAATTTTTGGGAAGAAAATATACACAATCTTTCTTTAAATTCAATATTTTGTCCAATATCCGTTATTTCGATACATCTTCTTGGCATAGAATATATTAATCTTTTACATTGGTCTACCGTAATATTACTCCAAGCTGTTTCAATAGTAAAGTTCATTTAAATTTTTCGCTTTATAACCTTGTACTGTCTTTTTCATGATGCTCCACAAATTCTCGATTAATTTAATGTCTAGTGATTGCGACGGCCACAGCAACACGGTAATATATTCCTATAGCCGTGTGCTTCGGATCATTATCATTTTGAAAAATAAAATCATCACTCATATTGTTGCGTGCAAAAGGCAACATTGTGTTCTTGAGTATGTCCATGTATCGAAAACGGTCCATAATTCCATTGATACGACATATCGGACCAGGACTGCCCCGAGAGAAACACGCGCACACCATAACGTTGCCACCACCATGTTTAAGAGTTTTTAAAACGCACTGTGTTTTCAAGCTTCCACCAATTCGACGTCTAACATGCCGTATCCCGTCAGAAGAGACGCGATTGAATTTCGATTCGTCTGAAAACAATATCTTTTGCCAATCTTCACTTGTCCAATGCTTATGAGCTTTAGCAAATGCAAGTCGTCCTTTTCCACTCCTGGAACTCAGCAGTGGTTTCTTTTGTGATTTTCGTCCTCTTCAGTTAAAGTCTTCTAATCTTCTTCTAACAGTTCTAGCACTAATTTGTGTATCGTTTTTATAGTTTATCTCCGCAGCAATATTATTTGCACTACGAAAACGATCAATTTTTGGCGTTGTTTTCCGTGGTCTTCCATTTTTCGCTATACATGCGCCTGTCTTTAAAAATTTATACCAAGCTTGCTTACAAGCCGTTTCTAACCTGTTCACTATATTTGCTATTTCGGTGAAGGTTTTACTTTGCTTTCGCAGCCTTACGATTTATTCCCTTTTGCTTTCAAGTAAATTCTTTGATTTACCCATAGCCTGCTCCTACCTAAATTTTAAGCAATAAAAGCTACACTAAACAGTAATTTTGACATTCCAGAATGAAAATGTTCAAAAACTGTGCTCATACTCACGTTTTACACACATCGTCTTAAACTAATGTCTACTGTTTACAAGTGCTAAGCAGTAATTAACTGTTGTAACTGCTACATTGTTTGTATTTAACAATTGACGATCTGAGGTTACGACAAGCATACAGCTATGTTATTGCAAAGAGACAAACCGAATAGAAGAACAATATGCGTATAAGATGCCTGTAATCCGGTTTACAAATCATCGTCATCAATTTAATTTGACTTTCCTGAGCTATCAATGAAATATGCGCTATTTTAGCATTTTTAATATCTCGTATCTTCCCTTCCATTGCGTGTTGTGTCTTTGGTAGGCGAACAAAGACCCAGCGCTGTATAGAGTTGTGCATCGATGTGGTGAAACGTGCATCCCGATAAGAGGATCCGAGTTATGTCATAGGAACCGCTAGGTTGGTCGTTGCATGCTGATTTGGAAACTTCAAGGCTTATGACGGAGTCTCGGCGATAAACATACATGCAATTGTAATTAAATTATTCACTTATCGTTCGAGTATTGGCCCGCAGACAGTCTTAACGCTAATATTATACTTTTAAAAAATAGCAATTGTTTTCGACCCTAACGTAAACTTAGCCTAACGGAACATCGCGTTATTACGTCCAACAATAACAAAGGTACTGTGGAGGCTTCAAATATTCCAACACATGTTGAAAAGTGAAGAAGTATTAGATAAAACGTCTAAAATTTGGAGGTTTACAACATTAACGTTTACAACAATGCTGCTATTGTCATATAATAATTGGTATCCAACGTAATCTTGGAATAAGGAAACTGGAATGAAGATCGAATAATTCCATGAACCAATTGAAAATTCACAATCAATTACTCGCGTGTTAGACACACATGGAACCTCGAATGGTTTCAAGTGATTCTCAATATAGAATTCGCGGTAAGTGCACTTCGAAATTCTCTTTATCGTCAACATCTGTTAGTTCCTCGTTTCTTTATCTTTTTCACGCTTTCAGGTTTTGTCGTTTCTCGGTCTCACGCGACAACTAGACGCCTGATAACGAGCAAAGATAAAAAATGATAACGACGCGACGATGCGACGCTGGCGGTTTGCTCCTTTGTCGCTTCTTTCTCACGTCAGTCGTCGGACAAAGGGGTAATTTCGAGGGTGACAGGGACAGAAAGAGGATGAGGAAAAAGAGAACACGAAATCGCTCCTCGGAGAGAACATTCTTGAATAGAGTTTTGATTTCGGATCCCTCGTGGACGACGTGCCGGAAATTTTCCGCGATTTTAAATGCCACGATCGTTTTGTATCGCGTATGTTGCATCGCTCCGTTTCGCGTGTTTTTATTCTACGCTTTAAAAAGTAAAAATGTAAAAATTGTATCTTCTTCTTCTTGGTAATTTTTTGATAGATTCGTAATATCAGCGATTAGGGATGCACCCGTTAACGTTAGAACTTCCACACCACATAAATTGACTGATTCTACAATTTTATTTGAAAATTTCTACTTCATGTTGTATTTTTTTCCGCAATGATGTAACGACTTTCTATAACTAAAAGAATAATATAATGAGTTTTATTTTGTTTTTCGTGTATTCAAATTCAAAATAATTTCGTATCGAAGCTACATGTACCAATATCAGTCAAAATGACTGCAATATGTTTACCGAACCCCAATTAACCAGTTTCCTCGTTTTGTACAACTTCCCACATATTTTTAAAATTTCTACTGCGTATCATTCGATATGATGATATCGGTTATCAGGAAAATTCCGGATCAATCGCTAGATGCTAATACCATAGAAACACCACAGCAGTCAAAATGATTGGCTTTACAATTTTATAGATGTGTCAACCCTCGTTTAGGGATCATTGTCCCCTATGATGGATTAATAATATTAAAAATGTACTACATAACATGGAATTCCTCCTGTAAGAAAGTAATATATCAATAAATATCAAAATATTCCATTATTACTGTAGTATCGTAAGCTATTATAATTAGTTTATTAATAATAAGTGGATTAAACAGATGTTAATTAAACAGAAAGCAACGGTTATTTAACATGAACTAATCATAGCAACGTATTATAATTAAGACAACTAGATAATTAATTAACAATTCTTGTCAACGCAAATTCAACTCTCTCTTAACAACGTTAACAACACTGTCTCGGCATCGCAATCCGCACTCTCTGATTTCTCCACGCATACTGTTGTTAATTCGTTTATTGTTTCCTAGCAAGCCCTTGTCTTTTGTCTTAGCCTCACTACGTACATGCTCAGCAACCCCTTGTTTATAATTCGCACAACACCCCTCAGACCCCTTGTCCATGATACTACATTACATATTTTTTACAGACCAGCCATTTCACTGATTTTGGTAGAAATAGCTTCGTGTTAGCTATCGGTAGTTCTAGTGTTAACCATTTAAAAATGTAGCGAGAAAGGAACTCTAGCAAGTCGTTGAAAATAAATCGTATAAATTTCTTATGTTAAATGCCACCATACGTATCTAATATAATAATTAATATTTATCTTTTGCAAAAGGTTGAATTTATAAGTATATTTTTATAAAAAAAGAAATCTAGGCGAAAAATTCTTCGCAATTTTATTACACTACTAAGGCGTTAATATTGAGAGCGGAATTGATACGTTTATTTGATTACTCGAGTGATTAATTTGTTCATATTTTGAAATATATTTTTGCAATACGGTACAACAGTACTTTATATTATCGAGATACATACGAATTCAAGAATTTGTAAAATATATCTCTTGTAACTTTCTATTGTGCCCTTTACAAAATGCATGTGTTCCAACTTCGTGTTATGCTATTTAAAAACTGTGCTAAGAGTTTTTAAGACTCGTGTCCTCTCTTGTATTATGCCTTGAAAGCATTGTGTCCCTGGAAAAGCGTCAAAGGTCCTCTGCTTTGTAGAGGTTGACAAGGGTTTAGTTAACCTTTTGGAATATTCCATAGGGTTCGAGGTTTTTTTTGCCAAGATTAAGTGTGAGGTACATTTTTGTAATTGATCTTATTACGTTGCTCACTTCAATCGTGTTTCTTTATTCTTACAAAATTCCCTAAATTCAACAAAAATATGAAACAGTCGTTGTTAACATACGTAATTCTTCGTTGCAATCTTGTGTGAAGATTTTTCTTAGAACATTAAAACTTCTGCCTGATGAAACACAAATGGAATTGAGACAAAAATTCAGCAACTAAAAATTATGGAACCATGACAACCATCAGTTAATACTTACGAAATTCAAAATTAATAGTAAAGATAAATGAGTTTCAGTTGAATTAGTTGTAATCCTTACAAACATGAATATGACATTTTATTTGTAACAGAAATGAAGTTATATGTAAGACGATACGAGTCTTTTAAATAAATAAATTATTACCCAAATGACGATTAACTGCCAGTTAATAGCTTTAACCAAGCAATCAGTTAAAATTGATAAAAATTTACTTTAGATCAAACTTTATAAATATTCCTTACTTTAACGTAAACAGTTGGCGAATTAGTTAAATTTGTCACGCAACGGAATGTTTATTAGTCGCAGTCGAGTGGAAACCCTGCGACGCCTCATGACGACATCTGTTATTCTCCGCAATGTCGCATTATCGGCAAGTAAATCCGCGGAGGCTAGAGCAAACGTCGGCTCATTGCGATTTCACGTCGCTTCCGGTCGTCGAATCGACATGCGAAATCCGGCCGAGTTATTCTGCTCACGCGTTCCTCAAATGACGCATTAATTCGCGCGGTGTCCGCTTCGCGAGAACTTTCCTCGTCGTCGTAATACGCGGTACCGGAAGTTGCCACGAAACTCGCGGATTATAATGTTGTTCCACGTCAAGTGTATTAACTGGTTCTTTGCGACAATGAACTCCAATTCTTTGAGAATCCTGTGCACGTCTCTTGACCGTTCGTTGCTCGTAATTTTCAACTTGTTGAATTTTACTTCAGAACTTTTTACTCGCTAGAACTTTTCGTACACCCTTTTCCTAGTCATTAAATATATATGTGTTTTGATAAAATGAACGTGTGCTTCTCTTGAGCTTTAAATACGATGTTCATACTCTCAATATACTTCCATTCTGTTATTTTAATTATTATTACTAATATCTGATATAATTGGATACATATTAGATTAGTAATGGATGATCTTCAAACGATGATCAAATGAGATAAGCCTAGTTTATTTGATGAGCAAAAAGGATAAAGGAAATTTAGATATAACATTAATCGATAAATAAATAGCATTTCATTTGTTAGAACTCATTTAAATTTACATGAGAAGACATGTTACTGTAAAGATATTAAATTTTATATTCTTGAAAAGTGAAGCTTGGCGTGTAGTTTCAAAGGAATATATTTAATAAGAAGTATATTATATAGTAAAGTCACGAAGCCATCGAATCCGTGGAATACACTGCTTCGAAGATTTAAAAGTTTAGTTTGTCTTCATATTTCAAGTTGATAGAATTTTTAAGTTGCTTAGGAGATTTATAGAAGGACGATTACCTCGATGAATATAAAGTAGATTTGATAACTTGAAGCACAAATCCGTCGTTGAAAGTAGTACTTTGGATTGAAAATTAATACCGTTTCAGTAGTTTGAGAGTTAAGTTAATAGGATAGGTTGAACTACGGTTCAAAGTTGGGCTAGTGGAATAGACCCGTTACTGGTCAGTCATCCGATTAGTGTAACGGCTTTACCGCGTTCGGTAAATAGGATTTGTTTAATCTAAGCGATCGTATATTTCAATTACTGCACCTACACAAAATTTAGAAGAACAAGTTTACTTCACTTTTAGTTCATTTGTTGCGTCTAATATACCATACTGGATAGCTGCAGATTTGAGAAAGAGATATTAGAAAGCCAATATATACAGGGTGCACCAAAAAATTTTGCACAATTTATTCTCTTCGAAATTGTAATAGATGCCGGTTTGGAATTTGAGCACGTTAAACGGTTCAAAGAGGCTGATATTTTAGAGCATAAGATTTAGGTATGCAAAATATGAACAATGATTCGGGTAAAAGTTTTATTAGGCTTGGCAACACTTATCGAAATAATGAAAAATTAATACACAATTCCACCCCACAGCTTCTTATGTTCTAAAATATTATCTCTTTGAAATGTTGCACCATACATAACTGAATAGAATAATATAAAATAAAGAATGTTGAGCATTTATTATTTCCTTATAAAGTGAAAGAAACTTTTGGGGTATATTATTATGGATATTATTATTGTATATTATTATGGAACCAAATATTGTATACGTTATATCTGTTCCAATGATTTTGTCCCATCTATTTGGTAACTTCATGCTCTCGCAAAAAATTTCGTTTTCCTCTGCAATGAATTTTACCAATTTATGTTTCTGACCTTCTAGCTTATTCAATATTATAATGTTGAAAAACTTTTGTAAAACAGCATTACGATTAATGTTTAATAAGTGTAACAATATTTTTGTAAAAAAATTATGTCTACGTTATTAAATGTGTAGCTACACTCGACGGCAACGCAATGGTTAGCGCCTTAGGTTATGAACGTTCGGGACCCCGGATTCAAATTCTAGCGATCGTAGTCGGATTTTTCTTTCGCAACAAAAATGAGAAGAAAAGCAGCAGTGCCCCAGCAGCGACATCTACACCGGCAGCAGAAGCTATTTCTACACCAGCACTAGTAGCACTATTACAACTACTACTACAAACAGATTACACGTCATATTTCTCTTCGATTACTATACTCGATATCCAACTAAGAATTGTACTTATTTTATTATTTTGTTTGTACTTATACAAAGTTTTGAATCATATTTTAATCAATACTATCTTCAATTAAAGCAGAATTTTGGATAGCATGACGTAATAAAGTATACTACTGATAATCGTACAAGGCGCTGTAATTAGAATCAATTGGACAAACCGCGATCGTGCTTATCAGACAATATAGATATTGAAATACATTAACTGCTATCAACTTGACTCAATGAAATCGAATTGTTAATGGTTCGGTCTTGGATAGGAAATTGTGATGCGTTAATTGCTTGATCGTTTCCCTGTAGGAGATAATCTCATCAGAGACAATACAGAGAGTCTTGCTCATTCTACAACTTTACCGATGAGAATTCCGAACGTGTGCTCGATTGAAATCAGTTTGACATAACTGTATACATTCCGCACGATTAATTACGAAGTTACAAAGTGATTTAATTAAATGCTGGCTAATCGAAGCCGTTGCATTACCATTTGAATGTTACTTAATCAACGTGTCAAGTCGAGATTCGCAATTCCCGAGCACACGTCCCGCAGACAGAGTATTAATTTCAACAGGCCATCAGTTTTCGCTTTAATTGGATAGAGTTTGTTCGTCGCGGCACGCGATAAATGTCTGCTAGACGTACCCGCGGAATTTTAATTACTTTTCACCGTAGCTTTCAGTCTCTGATATAACTTTATTTATAACTTTATTTTCGCCGGCCGAACATTTTTCCTTTTCATTAACTTTGCCTACGAAACTTAAAAGCATGGGATCCATAAGAAATAAAGTCTTGAGAGATATAACTCAGGGGAACGAATGATTATTCCTCGAGAAGAATAGTATAACACGAAAGGATCGCGAAGTATGTGATACGAAACTTGGAATAAGGAATTTATATTCTCTGTGTATTTACTTATATGTACATTTGCTTAAGCTTTTATACTCTGAAAATCCTTTTATGACGAAACAACCAACCGCACCAGCACATTTTTATAACGAAACTTTGTCAAATTAGTAGTTTTGTTTCGATAAGGTAAGGTGGATGAAAAGGGTTATAAATTTGTGACTGTTTATGGCTTTATGGGTAATCCAAATGTAGAATATAAAGCGATCAGTGTAACTTGTGAATAGCTTCAATATTCTTTGAATTGCAAACAACTAATCTCTATCATTCACAAACTAATTTTCTATTCGTTAGAAGAAATCCTAAACCGTGCTTTGCTATAACTCTTTAATAAAATATACACGTTGTTCCATAAGATGAGAACAATTTCAAATCCATTTTACTTAAAAGTCGTTGATTATCAGAAATGGCAAATAAAAAATTGAACATTTTGCGCCTAGTTTTTATTAATGCGGTCATATCAGTAAAGCATTATCACGAAGATGTAATCAACACTATTGAAAAAATAACACGCAAATAGCGATTTGGAGTTTGAAAGAGGCGGAGGTGAAACAGCTAAGAATTCCACGTTGTTATCCGAAGATAAGAAGAAATAATTAAATGGACATTTCAATTGGCAAGATAAAAGCTCGGATTTGTCCATGTTAAATGATTATTCGATATGACACAATTTTCTGAAGAATAACAAGCCTCTTTCATCTATTGCACCAGTAGAACGGTTATTTTCTCTCACGACAATATTAAATGGGCCCAGGCAAAGATCTCTCCTGGATGAGGTTTTTGAAGAGAGAGCTTTGCTTACGGCAAATTGCTGCGAAGATTTCTCAAGGTGACATTTTTTCTTAATCAGATTGGAATCTTTAACAAACTGAATTGTATTTCTTGGATGTGGTGTGTTGCTAGCGGCTGATTTCCGCAGATGTTGCGATATGCTCGGTCCATTTACTGAGAATGAGTTGTTTCGAGGAAATAGGCGATTTTAGTTTTCCCGTTCATCATTTTCCATTTATTTTCTCATAATAATAATCTGAAAATAAAGATCCGAAATAAATTATTTGGAATAATTGCTTCTTATCTTCATTTCAATTAAAATTTGGTCAGGTCTGGGCTGCGTTTAAATCAGGCGCGCCAAAATTTATAGGAAATGATTTGTAACAAGTTGAGAAAAAAAAATGAAATTACACCTTGCAACGGGAAAGCGCAATTTTATTCAAAAATGTTAAATTCTGTTGCTAGTTTTATACGGGATTACGCATCATCGTCACTTCGTACAATACAGTATCTTAAGAAATTATATTTATATAAAATATATCTATAAATTTTATATTCTCAACAACAAGTATAAGCATATAAATAGATTTTAAAGAATCCGTTCATCCTTGTTCATTATTTTTTGTAAATATTTGACAATTTGAACCAAAATTTGTATGTGTAAACTGGCCATCTAAATTCGAGATACGAATTTACGATAAATCAGAATTTCTACTTCTTCTAAATTGACTAAGATAATCATTGTTTTAATTAATTTGAACAAACTTTTGCCTGCTATAGACAATGACAATTTTCTAGGCTAATTTGTGTGCCATTTTGGTTAGGAAATATTTAATCGCTCCATTTTTGCATTTAATGTGCTAGAAGTCATCTCTGATATGATAAAAATTATCGTCACAGATAAATACTAGTTCAGTCCGCATCGAATATCTGAATATCTTCAACGGTGTCGCCTGCTGAATCAGTAGATCAACCTTATCCTAGTCAGTCGTGGCCGGAAGAAGAAGAAAGTACGCGAATTTTCTATTGAATGGAAACGCTATATAATGCATATTTCATCATCTTTTAGACATCTAGGCCGAATTTCTTTTCCCCGATAACGTTATCTAAGATAATCGTCATCGTTGGAATATGTATGAGGTGTGATTGTTGCTGAAGATGCCCATAAGAAATACTCTTGATATTGAACAAAAAAAAAAAAAAAGATTTATTAAACTATTTATAATCAACAATCAACAGACGACGATTAACAATGAACGATCAACGATTAACAATCACGTATCTCGAATGTGTTTGCTTCGCTATTACGCTAGACCTTTCGCACCTCGCAGCTCGGAACAGAATGAATTTTTTGTTCGAAACCAAACGGATTCTTTTCTTTGTTGCCCCTCGATATTCCTACTACGTACGCGACAGTTGCCGCGTATGCATTTTTCCGAATATTCGGCGGAAAAACCGTAGGGATATCGATGGTAAATTGGGCACGTGGACGCTTTGAAGGTATAGCGCTTTGCGTCGCGAAGCCATCGGAAAGTTCCATGATCGAGTGTTGCCACATGTAGATAAACATAATCGCTTTTTCTTAGCAGAAATCATAAAAGGTTTTGACGATTAAACCTTGGAAAGATATACGAATAAAACACGGAGATTATTAATTCATTATTATTAGCCTTTATAAAAAGCCTTTTATTGACATTATCGTGTTACATAATTCACGATGAATATACGAAATCTGCGCAATAAATAACATATTTCCGATTTATAATTGCAGATATTTATATTTTGTTCGTTAAAATTATATTACAATCCTATCGTGCCACGATCTTATCTGTATCATTGTGTAATAGGATAAAAACTTTAAGAGCTTTCCTTCTAAATCTTTGTCAGTACGTCCAGTCGAATAATTCGATTCTCTTACATATATAAGATGTGATCTTGTTTATACCATGTATCTATTATAGCTGTCTGTTATTAGTTACTTCTTTTCATGATGCTCTTCTAAGAGTAATCTACTTGAATCTCATCGAAATTGTTATACAGAATCGCTTGCTTCGAATTTCTCGACATCTTCAATACTTCGATTACAGTTTGCATTCACAGCCCTCCTAAATATATATCTAAATATATAATATATTTTTTATATCGTTATTAAGCATTATTGTCCCAGCATCGCACTTTTGATATGTAAAGCGCGAAACGATAAGTGGATTTATACGTGAGTGATAACTGTAAAATTGTGACTAAGATAATAACGGGAATTATCGTTTAAAAATACTCTAAATCTGAATCGTTAAATGATTGTATCGTCCGATACAAAGTTACAAGATACGCTGATAGTCCGATAAGTTTGCTATAAAAGTCAAATTTTATAACTTGATAATGCCAGTTCCTTCCCGAAAATCGACTATAGGAGAGTGTCCATTGTTAGAAATAAATCTGTTGGAATGAGAGGTGAGTAATCTTACTTGTGATATAGTTCGTAATCACGTATCTTGCTTTTAGGACTTTAATTTGGCATTAAATTAATTTAATTTTAATTTGACATATTATATCGCATATATTATATGAACAATATATTCTTTGAGAGAATATAGAGAACGAAATAAATTTTCTCGGCTACTGGTGAACATTAACGACGAAGGAAGTTGTTTTCAATTACGAATAACCATCGAAGATTTTTTGCTTATTGGAAACCACTATCGAAAATTGTTATGCTGCTAACTATTACACTTAGCACTCCCATAATTAACACCGTGTCGTATATGCATTCATCGTATGTTGTTTTTAGTTACCTATAACCATTAACGATAACCAAATTTCTTCGATTAGCAACGATCGTTATCAATGACTGATCTCGTTTTAGTTTCTGATGATAATAATCAAAAAATATTAATCGCTTATAACACTCATGTGTAATGAGTAACTGTACAATTCAAAATCACCGAATTCGTCACTAAATTTTTTGACACATTTCTTTAAGATGCAGCGATCATTAGTTTGCTATTTAAAGAAAAATTAGCTTTTCCTTCATGACATACAGAAGAGTGTTGGCATACAGAATAGCAGATTCGTTATTTTCTTCTATTTCAGATTTATTATTAGTAGTCATTGCCGTTTTGGCAGTGACGGGCAACGCTTTTGCCGAAATACACGAAATTCCCATAGAAGGTGCAGAATCTTCGAGCAAGACGAGACAGTCTAATGTCAACTGCCCTGCAACCGGTATTAAGAGAATTTCACATGATACGGATTGCGGTTTGTATTACGAATGCGTGGATGGTGTTAAAGTAGAGAAAGTTTGCGAAGATGGATTGTCTTTCGACGAAACCAAGGGTATATGTACCTGGCCTCCGAGTAACGAGTGTTCATTGAACCTCAAACAAGCCGACCTGGCTACGTACATTCTATCTCGTGCAACAGAGAAAAAAGATGTCGTAGATTGTCCATCAGAGGAATATACATTCATACCACACGAATCTTCTTGCACCAAGTATTACTTTTGCAAAGACGGAAATAAGTATGTGAATGAATGTCCTGAAGGCATGATATATGATTATATTAGAAAAGTTTGCGATTCACCGCAAACCGCCATATGTATAAACCAAAAATATGAGGAAGACGAAAAAGAAAAATGTGTTTTTCCCTCTGATTGTCCATCCACTGGCCATAGTCGCTATTCTTATGAAAGAGATTGTAGGTTATATTACGAGTGCTCCAACGGTCGCAAATGTCTTGTGTCGTGTTTCCAAGGTTACGTCTTCAATCCAATAATCGGCACGTGCGATCTGCCTAAGAACGTACCCAGCTGCTCCTTTTATCGTTGAACTGTCCGTCTCTAACTGATTGTAGCAGTAATATTGCTGTTGTACCCCATTATTGTAAATCTACACTTTGCTATAAATAAAGTTTGATTATGTATTTGGAAGCTGTGTGAGTAAAAATGCTTAATGCGGCAACTACAACTTACTGACAAATAAAACATTGTGGTTGGATATACCATTTGTGAATAATTTGCCTTAAAAGCTGGAAAATTAATCGTAGAATCAGAAAGAAATGAATTCGTTGTAATACCTTCGAGTATCTCTGAATTTCAGTGTATCACGATCTTACAAGGTTAAAACGTAATACTGCTTTTATATATTATTTAATTTATGTAATCTTTTAGGATGACTATATTGAATTTGACACAAGTCGCAAATTTTTTGTAAATAATAAAATTAGTAATAAATGATACCATTTAATTAGCATTCATTCTTATACGTATACATAGCATAAAACTATTATTATTAATTTAATTATATTCGATTCATCGCCGTGTATATTGTCACGATTTTATTTTGTAAAGGTGCGACTGATTAGTAAAAATATTACCATAAATGTAATACTTACATACAAAGCAAACGTAAATTAAAGATGCCATTTGAAATGTAAAAGATGGCATTGTAAAACATTCGATTGAAATAAAAGTTGCTCCATATTGCATTGTATTCTATATGTTAAATGATTTACAAAATTGGGCTATACCTACGAAGTGATAAAAATTTAATTTTCTTTACCAATAGTTAGACGTAATACATAGTTCAAAGATGAATATCGAAATGTACATCGTCGGCAAAATTGTACCATCGGCGACTATGGGAAATGAAAGATTTAAACCACGTTTAAAGATATGGGCATTATATGATGCATACAAAGTGTTCTAGTCACTAACGTTACAAAAGCATCGCAAAACGTAAAATATATTTCCGCTACTGTTGTTATTTGGTCCTCGAGAAATTGGCGATATTTTTCGCCTGAGAATATACTTGAAAGAAGTATATCAAATTGCTCTTAAATTGCATAACTTCTTAAAACTGTTGCAATAGTGATTTAGAACAGGCTGAATTTTCAATCAAATCCTTCCAAATTTTCGTGTACAATACGAAACAGATGCGGTACATCTCGGGAAATTATTGACTTTGATGCCAATGACAGTTTGCTTACATCATATCTTCGTCGTAGTGCTCATTCACATATTTATGATCGCGTCTATTCGTGTTACGTTTCAAAAATTTATATGACGGTGTATCATAAAAATGTGCTCCACTTTGGGATTTGTCATCCCGTCCTCAGAACTGTGACATTATTGAAGAAAAAATTAGGATGATTCATTTTTTCAAATATTAGCAAATACGGACAAGATTTTATGAAATATTAGACACCTTCTGTAACTTCACAGAGAAAGATTTCAATTTGGTTTACGTAGATGAATTATCTATATGTCTGCGTTCTCTTGCAACTGCTATAGATAATGCCGAGGTTATTAGATATATGAACAGACGAACGCGTGGATAAGTTGCAAAGTAGAAAATATATTTTAATACAGAAGAGTATGTACAAGTAGGATAGTCATTTTAGCTGGTCCCAATCCGCACGCTAGCAGCGTTACCCTATGACTGAAGCCATCTACCGTCTATGGTTTGCCTTCGTCCCAGTCTATTGTCTATACGTTGTTGATGGTTTCAATGTCTGAGAAAACTAAAAAGACCAGATGTAGAGTTTTCTTATAAATGATGACCACTTCAACAGATAAAGTACAGACTGTCTAACCTCATGCTTCCTATAGGCTTCGGGAGCAAATTAATAAATCAAAAGTTATTCGATTCGGGAGACTATCTTAGGAACAGTTAGGACAAGTTCAAACGAAAGATTCAAAAGGTTTCTGTCTTTGGAAACCAATTCCTATGAAGCTGTTATTGCTGCTTTTTCACATCCTCTTTAACCCTTTCGCTTCTGCAATCCAGTCCGCCGAAGTAGTGTCACTGAACGGAAGTTCAGGAAGCACAATGTGCTTGGTTGCTGTATATACGCTTTCCTAAGTCTCAAATAACAATAATTCTTGTAAGAATCGTACATAAAATATCAATGGGTTTAACAGATTTTTTAGCACGAAATAGTATACGATCGTTTGGATGTTTGAAATATTTGGATGTTTTGATGTTTCAAGAATGCGTAACTTCAACCCCTTGGCTTGTAACCATGAGCGAGACTCGTGGTAATTTACAAATTGCTAGTGTTTCGTTATCCACTTTGAGATAATAAATTGTTTTTGTTTGTTACGTTCTATTCAATTGCCGACGAGAAGGTAGAGTCAACTGACGTTTAATGCAACTGGCAATAAGCTTCGCTTTCGGCTAACCTGCTGTGTGCGAGAATACTGACACGGGAGAGGATTAAAGTTGTTCGAAAGTAAATTAACAATATAAAATGATCTATGCAAATCTTACTCGATCTCGATATTGACAATTGACTGACGAATATGAAATTCCTCGGTTGAAAAATGACGATTCTTCGATAGACAAAACGATAATTAACTCTTCGATAGACGAATTGAAAACTAACTTTTCGATAGACGAATGCTAATTAATTTACTCGACAACCGAACGGTAATTATTCTCTTACTCACTTCTCTGGGTCGTTACATTTATACCCGTCGGAGATGAAAAAACGTCGGGGTCTTTCCTTTGAAAATGTTTGGGAAGATCCCCAACGTTCGTTCGACTGCCGATTTTGTTTACAATTTAAATTGTCTTAATATCGTTATAAGGACAGAATATAAAAACATAGTTGGGCCAGTTTTCGCAAAATATAGCTTTTAGCGGCTTTAACTGCCTTTCACGTCGAATACTGTAAACACGGTTTCGAATAAACATTCTGAATTACCTCGTTTTAAGAGAATTTACCAATTTTACTTTCGCGCTACGCATCGCGGGACGTGACATTGTTAACCGATCAATTGATCAGGATTACGTCCTAGACGTCTTACAAACACTATTTGTCCCCAAACGTTGTTTATTATTTCACAATTCCTTTCGTAGTCCCTAAAGATACCTGTCATAAGAAGTATACACCTTGTGCCAGTTCGGGCTGAACAGATGAATGGCACGGCGCGCGATCTTCTTGCTTACTGTGGCTCGCGCGATCGGCAGATAGCGTGTAGGCCAAGGGGTTAAGAAGTGATTAATCCAATATGTCGATAGAATCAAGAGAAAATGTTCTGCCGATAACAAAAAATATATTATTGACTACAGACGGCACTGATGCATGCCCGATATATGGAGTACCGAACCCAGGATTCGTCGCGTGGTCGCCGCCTATATGCGCTCGTGCCCACAGGTCATTTCGTGGATGTCGCCTATAAGCAACGCTCGTACCCACAGGTCATCTCGCGGGCGCTGCATATAAGCGGCACCCGAAGCGAAGGGGTTGACCTAACAAAATGCTTTCAATACTGCCAGCATTTCTCTGAAACTCTTCGTGAATTGTACATTACTTTTTGCCGTCTGTGCACGAAGTCACTAGCCAATAACAAGTTCTTTCGTAACTTCAGGTAGAGCTTAATGCGACCAGGCCTCGTAACGTGATAACAAACAATGGTCTGTCCAAGTGGAAATAAATTTCAGCAACTTTCCTTCAGTTAGCTAGGTTTCGTTGTGATTCCGTTTGCTCGCTAGGTACGATTTCTCTCGATCTTAAATAATCGATGCTGTTTAAAGTTAAACTTACCCGGCACACCTGACGGCGAAATTTTAACGATACACAGCTCCGTGAAGGAGCGCAACTAATGGCGTGCGGTTGCCGTAAATTTAAATCGAATCCAGAGAATCCAGCTTGAAATAATAATCTTTAAATTTCCATCTCGGTCGAGGAACTCCAACGTTATGTTACAGAACTATAAATATTTGAATTTTTCATTGCTTTCCTTGAAAAGTTGTATGATTATCTGATCGGCGTGGAATCGAGTTGCTGCAAGTCGTTAGATCTTGCCTGCCAAGTCTCACCAGGTTTGTTGCTTGGTATCTTGGTTTACCTTCACTGGCGAGTTCACCCTTGGATTACGCGTTAATACTTAGTATCTGTATTTCGCTGTTGCTCACTGATTTCCACTTTACATGTTGATTGTCGTAAGTTTCTTCGTCCGGAGAATTACGTAGTATGATGACACTGGTGACTGTTTTTCTTGATCTTCGGGAAGTATCCATGAAATGCTCCTATGTTATCCGTTTCTTCCTGGCATTCGAGTTTATGATATTTTTGTTACCATTCAATTATTGACATTCAGTTGTCGTTTATATGTATACTGTTCATTACGCATATCTATTAAGATGTAGATCAATGAACTCGAAAAAATTGGAGTTCGCTTGCCACATGTATTTGTTCGCATCATGTTCTGATATCAACTTGTCAATTTTCGTTCAACTGAACGATCTCAGTTTGCATCTTAGCACAAAGGAGCAGCTAGAACGCGGAGACTTGATAACTTTGGACAATTTCAGCCGGAAGTTGTTCTAATTTCATTCGTTGGCCGTACACAGAACCTTATTATGCGGTCCCGTGGTAACCTCACGTACCTATGTCTAACCACGCATCTATCGTTGTTCCATGTTCACTCGTGAAAGTTATGGCCACGTTATAGGCCGCCGGCGAACTTGCTATTGCCAGCCGTAACTGTATGCGCCTGGAGGAAACTCGTCGTTCGGTAAAATGACCTCGAATGCTCCAACAGCTACTCTGACCTCTCTTTCGACGGTGAAAGAGGGAGATTTAATTCGTTCCCTGTACCATGTTATGGCCGTGGTTCAAGCCATAATGGTGACTCAATGGCATGCAAATGGAATGATTTAATTTAGAAATTGAAGCGAGCTTCTATCGTCGTTCTGTGGTACGTCAGCGTGTTTAGTCAGACTTCAGAGTTAGATGAGTGTTTCGGTGATCATTAGTAAAATGTGATGTCCTTTTGTCGGGCATATTGGCTATAATAGTGTATATGATAGAATCGTGATTAATAGAACAGATCAGTGTAGTAGACCGATATTGATCAGACATCGAGAAAACAACAAAAGAAAATGGACCAATAGGGATTTATCTGATCTTACGTTTATTTAATTTACCGAATTATTTGATTATGTCGGTGTTGCATCATAAAAATGCTGTAATTAGTAGAATTTGCTCGTCGATTGTTAGGCAAACTTCTTTGAAGCATAGGTCAGATAGAAACTAATGTTAGCTGATTTGTTTGTTTAACAATGTGAAGAGTAGTAAATCTAATTTCTTATACCACAAATATCAAATAGCTGTGACTGGGTTAACGTGGACCTACAAATTTTGTACCTTTTCCTGATTTTATTATTTACATAATAATATTATTTAAATAATATAAACTTTGTTCTTATAAATAAAATTTGTTTTTATCATAATCGATATTTCTAATTTAAAAAATATTTCTTTAATAATATAAACACATAATGAATGAAGAGACCGACAAATATAAACACAAATATAAAGTATAAATATATTACAATATAAATAAAGTGAACAAAAAAAACATTTTCTTTTCACGATATGTTTCTACTTATTATTACCAATACGTTTCTACTTATTCTTATTTACGATATATTAAAAAATACACAGATAATCTTAGCATCCTTAACGCAAGAAATTAGTAGAATTATTTTAAACCAATCATTGTAAATCATTGATTTCGACAAGACTCCTAAATATGTGGCTGAAAATGGATAATCTTTGCTGAATAAACTTTGATTAAATGACAGTTTCACAACGATTGATGTAATTGAAAAGCGAAGTGACCTGCGACAGTTACTCGTAGCTCCCCACGAGTCATTCCTTAACCAGCAGTCGTTTCTTCGGTGACCTGTTAAAAGCGATTGCGTCGTAAACGCTAACTACCCTCACGAGTGTTTCGTGGACTCAACACGAGCATGTCCGACGATATAGACGAGTTCGACTACACGTACTCTCGGGTTCACACACGAGCAACGATTCTTTCGTTGATTGCAGCATTCCGAGGGTAATCGAGTTACTAGAAGGAAGCAATCCTTCTGCTTCCGTTTCTCTACTTTTGGCCGGGTGCAGTCGCGATGTATCGCCATTACTCCTGCAATGGGTGGCGCTGCTCTAGTTACGTATAAGTAAACAATTCCGTTGATTAGGAACGGAAATAACTGACGCAAAAACCTGGTAAAGGAAGTGTAATTTTTTTATTCCTTAGTATTTTTTATTGCTCTTTTGCAGTTACGATTGTTTTTAAATATTTAATATTCGGATGTCCGGGTTAATGGTCAATGCAATGATTAACGTTAAGATTATTTCGGAGTCCTTAATCAAATTTATTAACTGATTGAAGTCATTTTTCTTAATATATTTAGTTTAGCGATTTTTTCATTCATATTTCTGTGCATTTTGGATAAGTTCTTGTGCATCGCGCACCACATTTTCCCGTCCTGTTAATACCTTCATGTATCATTTTTTAAGATGCAAAAGTTGGGCTAAAAAATTTTTCTTTTATGATTGAATTAAAGTTAGATTTTTGATAGGCAGGATTCTCTTGTAAGGGGAACTTCAGAGAATATTCAACAAATTTTTCTTAATATATTTAGTTTAGCGATTTTTTCATTCATATTTCTGTGCATTTTGGATAAGTTCTTGTGCATCGCGCACCACATTTTCCCGTCCTGTTAATACCCTCATGTATCATTTTTTAAGATGCAAAAGTTGGGCTAAAAAATTTTTCTTTTATGATTGAATTAGAGTTAGATTTTTGATAGGCAGGATTCTCCTGTAAGGGGAACTTCAGAGAATATTCAAAAAATTTTTCTTAATATATTTAGTTTAGCGATTTTTTCATTCATATTTCTGTGCATTTTGGATAAGTTCTTGTGCATCGCGCACCACATTTTCCCGTCCTGTTAATACCTTTATGTATCATTTTTTAAGATGCAAAAGTTGGGCTAAAAAATTTTTCTTTTATGATTGAATCAAAGTTAGATTTTTGATAGGCAGGATTCTCCTGTAAGGAGAACTTCAGAGAATATTCAACAAATTTTTCTTAATATATTTAGTTTAGCGATTTTTTCATTCATATTTCTGTGCATTTTGGATAAGTTCTTGTGCATCGCGCACCACATTTTCCCGTCCTGTTAATACCTTTATGTATCATTTTTTAAGATGCAAAAGTTGGGCTAAAAAATTTTTCTTTTATGATTGAATTAAAGTTAGATTTTTGATAGGCAGCATTCTCCTGTAAGGGGAACTTCAGAGAATATTCAAAAAATTTTCTGAAATTAGAAATCTTAAACAATCTGATAACGTTCATTTTCAATTTCCTTTCCTAATTTGTTAAATTTTAAAATGAGCAAGAACTCTATAATGTATTATAGAATATAATAGTCTTTTAACCAGTTAACTGTTAACGACCTCTTTGAAAAATGTATACCTAAAATGTGTCGTAAAAGGTAGACGATGACGAGTGTACACGTCAAGTACAGAATATGTGTGGCTGTTATAATATAAAATTAAGTTGCGATGAAGTGATCGTTTTGCTTTTTAATTTTATTACTGACAGGGTTCGTCATAACACAAAATATTAGCATTTCTTCATAACGAGTATACTCGTGAAAAATAGCTAACTGATCAACACAACGCGAGACCTAGTACCAATCTGAAATCTCAAACCAGTCAGTGAGTGACTGTATATTCAATTTATAATTTTCATCCTTCAGATCTGGTTACGGGTGAGTTGAAAGACTGAATCACTATTTTACAGAGGAAAGTCTTTATCATTAACTGACGCCACTGAAAACTTACCAATTATCATATTAATAAAGAGGAAGAAACTACTCAACTGAAACGAGAATTTCTATTCCCCTTTAATTTCATTCGGTTTTAAATCGATTACTCCGCAAGTTCCACGTTTGAACACGAAATCGTAAGGAGACAGGCGACGGTATTTCAGGAGCGTCCTTCATGTTAGAAAAGGAAGTCTGTTCGAAAGTTTACCATCACTCCGGGGTTCTTCTCGCGAAACTTATGTTTTACGCGACGGTTTCTTGTCTTCTTGAAAAGGTTTCTACGATCTCCATTTCTCGCGTTGGCTCTGCTTTCTCTTTCTCCCCTCATCTCTTCCACGGCCATTCCACTTTTCAATCGGTCCTCGCTTTTTGCGCTTGGTTCCTTTTCCGTTCGAGTTAAATCATTCAACTTCAGCGTCGCGCCTCCGGCGATGCTTAAAAACTTTCTGCTCGTCGAATATTCGTCGCGATTCGATGCCACCCCAAGAGAGCATTTAATCGCGATTGAAAACATATTCTGGAAACAAAGAGATAAAGTTGCATACGGATTATAACCCGCGATTTGTTGATTTATTTATGCATATAATTATTACGTGTGTATCATCTGATTTGATTTCGTAGTTCGGACACTGCAGAGACGAACATCTTCTACAAAAAATAGTCACGACGAACAAAATTCCTTACCCTGACATTTGTTTCCCACAAAGCTTACAAAAATCATTTCTCACAATTGAAGATCAATATGTTATGCAATTAATACTATTAGTCGAAATTAATTAATATTAATCAATTCGGATTAGCAATTACGAAAATCATATTAGTAGAACTTTCAGACTTTTGTAACTTATACATTATTGATTTTTTGCAATAATTTAATTCTAAAAGATTGTCAATGAGCGATACAGCATAGATCATGTATTATTTAGCATTTGCTTCATTCACTACTCAGACTAATTATGTAGTGGCTGTTATCTAATACGTCGAAAAGTTATCTGATATCATCAGTATTTTTATTAGACTATTTATTATAGCTGCACTTAAATAATAAAACTTATTATTATAAACTAGGATCTGCCTAGCAACGGCGGCTGTAATTTTGTTGGTATCCCCGGCCAATGTTCAACAAAACGAACGCGATCGTAAGGAGAGGAAAGTTTTCATCGGTCTTTTACTCTTGCGATCACCTCGGAGAGTTTTTCACATCGTCTTTACTTGCAGTATATACTCTGCGTCACAGCGAATGTTACTTTATGCTTCAAAATATATTCTACGTTTAACAAAGAGTTACACCGTTGACGGTGGATTCGTTATTGAACCTAGGAACATTGTCATAAACATCTCGAGTGTCTAATTTTGTAAAAATTATATTTGTATCAGTAAATATAATCTCTATTGTACAACAACGATGGCCAGTCCGAACGAAGATTCGTTACACGCCCCTAAATCTAACTATAACCCGACATATAAATATCAGCAGTATTTTTTATGTATGCAAATAATCTTTTCCTCCGGCCCCACAGCTCTGAAAAGGACTTTTTACAATGTTGATTTATTTAATCTAACAACTATACGTATACCCACACATACATACACTTTTGCATATATCTTATTTTCTCTTGCACCTTCTTCCTTTTCTCCATTTTCCTCAACCATCTTGTTACCTCTTCTCTTTCCCTATCATTGACTATGTCTTTCATTCTCAAGTTCCCGCTTCCCACTATTTTCTTTGTATTTTCTAACCATATGCTCCAGCGTGCTGCTTCTTTCATGGGAAATCTCGCACTTTCTTTCCTTCTCTTTTTTCCAGTAACCAATTTCATCTTTCTATATTTTCACAACTTGCCCTTGTTATTAGCTTTCGATTAATTTTATGCCCAGTTCTTTTCAGATACGCTGCTCGCTCATTTTTCCTTACCTAGTTATACCTTACTTTATACTTGGCACTTTTATCTTCTTTACTTATATTGCCCTTGTCCTTTGTATACTCCGTCCCTTCCTTTTAGCTTTGTTACTGTTTCTTACTTTTCGCTTCTAAGCTGTTCGACCCCTAATTGGATTACTCCGTTTGTTCTTAAATACCTTGATTCCGGTATCATTCAGCTTTCTTCCCTTTCCTTTATGTATGTTTTTTTAGCAACTCTCTTTGCTTTTCTTCCTTCGCTTCCTCCTCGAACTTCATTGCCCTTTGTCCTATCTTAATTCTTATCTTGTCTCTGTTTGTGTCTCTTCTGGTATTATGAACTCCAGTGTATATCTATCCAGACCTGATACTCATTTGAACTACCTTATCTTTATCCTTTACACTTCCCTTGTCTCTTTCCAACTCCATATTTTTTACACCATATGTCAGCGCACTCAGCATTGGTATGTCAAATATATACAATGTACATTCTTAACTTAAAATCGTTCTTAAATTTTATCTCTTCTATACCCCAAACCTGGTTTAGCACAACATTCTTTTTCTTGGCTTATATCATTGTATTTATTATAGCATTTACATAATTTGCGCAATTTGCAACTGTGTTAAATTTCCTATCATTTAGTAGCACCTTCAAAAACGTCGTATTATAAAAATGAAAAGCCAACAATATCCGTTCAATAATTTCTATTACATATTTCTGTTAACATAATGAGAAGAAAGGTGGAATAGAAATAAACGAATTGTGCTTTGCGATAGTTAATCAGAATACGGAGCACATTGAATTCGAATATCGATGACTATAGATGTTCATCGATCAATTTGGCGCTATTAATTGCTCGTGAATGATTAATTGTTCAACAATGTCATAAGTTTTATTTGTACGAACGTATACCGTTGATCGCAGCGCAATTCGACGAGTTTCCCAGCTACGTGTGGATTTAATTGTAATAATAAAATGCACGAATACATTGCTATCTCGTATCCAATAATCGATTTCTTTTAACCAGATACTGGAGAAAAATGTTATTAATAAAGCATGTTTTATTATTAATTAATGTGTGCTTAACATCATGGATTTTTCATATACGAATTCAACTAATCATTATGCGATTTCAACGTAAGATATCAATGTTTTATAATTGCAAATTGTTCTCTTCATTTCTCTGACAATAAGTATACATATATTTCAGATGTATTTCCGATATATTTTCAGTAACTATTAATTTGCATTCTGGAGGAATGAAATTCCAACCGTATTGAATACTAACGTAAAATATACGAAATCCAATATTTTAGAATTTGCGTATTTTATTCGTTAACAAGAAAGTATATTTTCGTGAAATCTAAAGGTAGTATCTAATAATAAGAATAAAATTTCGGATGTACCTATTTTCAGTAACTGTTAATTTGCATTCTGGAGAAACGAGTTTCCAATCGTATTAAATAGTAACGTAAAATATACGAAATCCAATATTTTAGAATTTGTGTATTTTATTCGTTAACAAGAAAGTATATTTTCGTGAAACCTAAAGGTAAGATCTAATAATAATATATGATAATATTGGTGCTATAATATGGAATAGTAGTATAAATAATAGTTCTACATCTTTTGCAATATTTGAAAGCAAAGTTATAGTACATTATGTAGCTAACATTGTAGATACTTCCGATATAGGATGACTATAACTGTATCGATATACATAATAGTATTAGGTCGTCCGGAAAGTTTCCTTCGTTTTGTAAGCAAATAATGGATGCACAACATTTTCCGTTTTACATTATTTTATCGAATTACGTATAATCCAGACAATACCTTTTAGATCGAAGCATTAGATTCAATTAGAATCAAACATACTGTAAACTCTTGTAATCCAAGTTACAGTACCGCGCCAAAATAATTTACTTACAATTTTCAATGCGAATCGATTGTAAAAAATCTACCAAATATAAAGAAAAAAAAGATGTACGATCCATTTTGTTTTATTAAGATAAAGATCACATTTTCTTAACAAAGAATTTTCTTAACAATACCTGAAAGTAAAGTTATCAGTTGTTACAGTTCGTGCTAAAATGGAAATGTTGCGCTACTGCAACACGTTATTCCGATGAAGTCTACGAACAGGTATGCTCGTATGGAACAGGTGGTTAAATCAATCGGTCGGTATGACACAATTGTGAAATTTTCGTCGTTTTTCATTATTCGTTTCTTCGTCATTTTTTGGTGTAATACACTGAACCCGTTGGGAGATGCTTGTGAAGATGCTAATTCAAGTTTTCAAAAGACGCGTTCATTTGTATATACGAGTGTAATTGTAATTTATTTTATTAATTTGTAATTTAGTTCCATGTACGATAGTAAGGTTTAATAAAGTCTCGATATTGAAAGAGCGATACTCGTTTACAGATTTTTATATCAATGTTATCGATATTCAGAGATTATTAAAAATTAAGTCAATAATCCTGTTTGCGTTCTTCGAAATATTAGATATTAATCATGTAAATAATAAAGCTGAAATATTTACAAAAATTGAAGTTGATCAGACTCATACCCATACGTATAATTTTTGTCTACAAGCTTTTACTCTGAAATGTTGAAGATAAAATTCAACTTGAAACTAAATTTTATTACAAGTAAAGCCTGCCTTCGTTGAATCGTAACTATAACCAGTGTGACTACGAGTGTGACATGACACTATAATGCAAGGATTTAACGGCTGACACATAGAGACGGTTAAGGGAAAATCCAGAGGGGTGATTTCCAAATGTGTCGACCTACCTCGAAATTAAATCAAGATCATCGTCAACCTAGGTTTGGCTTCAAATAATTGATCCTTAACTACGCGCCTCTTCGTTGCTGCGTGACGTCAACGGCCCCATAAAGACGGAATCACGGTACGGTACAAGCACCATAGTAAATGAATGTAGGGTTTTTTCTCACAATGAGTGACGAATACTGTGAGTGAATGTTACTGGTACAGTAAATTTCCTATTTTATATATAATTTATTTCTTAAAATATCTGCCTAAAAATTAAAAATATCTTAATATCTTGCATATTTATTGTAATTTCTGTTAAAAATAACGGAGAAGTTAGAAATTACACACCCAAAAAGAAAAGATTGGATTACTTTTCATAACTATTTTAATTTCTATTAAAAATAACGCAGGAGTTTTTGTTTCGTTGGCAAATGAATACATTAGAATACAAAAACAAGTAAACGAAAGAGCCTGCAGGAAGGAAAATAGTAAAGAGTATAAGATGGTTCGATAAGGAAAGAGTGGAAAATAGCTGGTGGTTTTCTCGGAGATTTTCTTACGGATGCTGTATATATCCGTTGAAGATATCTCAGTTTGCACTCCGGCTACAAGTAGCGACGACGAAAGTTCGACTGGTTTGAAATTTCGCCGAGGGCGACGCGGAAAAGTCTTAATGGATTGTATGATACCACGTATTCACGGGCTTTTAGGTGAATACAGGAAAAAGAAACTAGAGAATCGCTTGGATCTATCGTCGAACGTAACGCAATGAAAAAAATATGTTTCTTCCACGAAGCGTTCATGACGAAATTTTCAACATCTCATATACATATAATTTAATTTTTGTTGCAGTATAAATTTTTATAATTTTCAACTTCATGTTATAGCTATCTTAACTATCCATATTCAAGCAAAATTGCACTCTTAATTTTCTTTAGAAAGAATTTTTATCTTTCTTAAAAAACTCAAATATTTAACATAATGAACGATGATAGAGACAGGGATATTGTGTCAAAATTTTATCAAATATTTTGGAGGCTCAAAACAGTAACAATTAAGATTGACCATGAATTATCCATTTTGTCCATTTTAGATATACGTAGCTTTTTATAGATTATTTTTTATTTATTATTAATGAGATTTTCAATATATATGTATAACATAATTCAGTTTCTGGCATAATGTATACTGTTAATAAGTATCATCTTCATTTTATGGTTACACAAGATTCATTTAGTCTTTTTTTAAATAGTCCTTTTTTAAAATAATGCACCGAATCGAAAAAATTATTGAACATTTTCGTAATAACTTTTGAATCATATAAGATATCGAAATGAAACTTCGTTTAAAAAATGTTGAAAAATAATCCATATTCTTTAAATACTATGTAAATTCGATGCAAATACAGTGTATTTAATGTCTAACAGTTTTTTTTTAATTTTCTGAATTAAGCGGTTTTGAACAAATTTGAGAAATTGTTTATGTCGTATTTTATATATATATATTTAGCTAATTTAAACGCAAGTTGAAGAAATTTCCTATTTTTGTATTGTAAAAAGAAATATTGAATAGTACTGCAAATTGTGACGAAGTTTTCATTGAAATGTATTGTTTAATTGAAAAGAATTAGGTCCCAAAAGTTTCTTTCGCTTCATAAGTGAATTAATAGATGCACAATATTTTTTATTTTATATTATTTCATGAATTTATATATGATCATTATTTATGGATTTTTGTAGTAATAGGATAAAGTGAATCAAACTTAATAATTCAATAAAATAATATAAAGCAAAAAATGTTGTGTATCTACTATTTGCTTACAAAACGAAAGGAACTTTTGGGACAACCTAATAATATTAAAATGTTATGTAATATTATATACATATATGTTCTTTAATAATAATGATAATATAATATATAGTAATTTTGTAAAATATAAGGAGAGAAGTTATAAAAAAAATGTAGAAATGTTTTATGACTTGGAAATGTTATACAATGTTGACTTACATATATGGGAACTGGTAAATGATGAACGTCCAGCATTTTATTCGTTCATGAGTTGTATAACTTCGGGGCCTAGTGTTTTTTGTTGGATAATTTTTATCTTAATGCTAACATATATGGATCAGAAGTTAAAAGTAGCCTATAAAATGCGTCTTCGTTAATAGTGGTCCTTCGAACCTTTCTATTGTTTTTATTTCTATATTTCTATATACCTTGCTTCTTGCACCTCTTCTGAAAGTTGATCGATCGGAAGTAGAGCATATTCTATGACATCTGCCCTGTGTGTAGGGAGTTTATATATGCTGGCATATAATACCATTTGTAATTTTTTACAAAATTTTTTGCAGTGTCCAGAGTATATTTTTGGAATTTGTCAGTTTATATTTCATATGGAGAAGATATTACTCGAAGTGTAATATTGTAGCATCGCGGACCAGGGGTCTGGGGGGTGTCGGGTGAATTATAAACAAACGGTAGCGGAACATGTGCATGATGGAGCTAAGACAAAAGACAAGGGATTGCTAAGGGATATAAACGAATTAACATTCGTTATGATTTGAGACGTCAGACGCGTTGTCGAGAGAGTGTTGGGTCCGTGGTGACGAGAGTTGTAAATTAACTATCTAATTGTCTTAATTATAATACGTTATTGTGATTAGTTCATGTTTGTTGAAGTGGTCACCACTTTTAAGAAAACTCTGCATCTGGTCTTTTAGTTTTGTCAAGCACTGAAGCCATCGACGACGTATATACAAAAGATAGGGTCGAAGGCAAACCATAAATTGCAGACAGGCGATGATGGCTTCAGGGTTATCAGTCATAAGGGAACACTTCCAGCGTGCGAATCTGCACCAGCTCAATAGTATTGCGACTTGTATTTACACTTCAGAGTATTTAAAATATATTTTCTACCTTACACATTACCCATTTCTTTGTATTAACATCACATACAACTAATAACCTCAACAATGTTAAATAATCATCGTGTCCTGTTTAACCAACATCTGTTTAACCTATTTATTGTAAATAAACTAATTGTAGTCAAGATTCTACGATATAGAAGCGTTTAATTAATGTTCTGTCAATGTCCATTATTTACAATTACAGAAATTTCGTTATGATTAAAAAATCGCCTTGAAATATTGTGATCATTCGATGACTCTTCCATCCTTGTGTAACAAAGTTTACAAGTAGCCGCAATTTATTCTTAAATTGCTTTTGAATATATTGCGTTTTTCCATTTTCATCGTTTCAGCTATGTTTGCTAGCCACTTCCTGAAGAGCATGTTAGAAGAGAAATGCAATAAACATAACATGTTTATTGGACAACATGCAGGAAGGAAATGCCTGAAGAGGAACCATCAATATTCCAAGTTTTAGAATGCACAAGTTCCAGATCATTCATTTCCAGTGGTTTCGCGTTAAAAATATAGCAACGCATCGCAGATGTAGTACTTGTTATAATATTCCATACTTTATTGTCTACCATTATGTACTTACTTACTCTGTTTGAATTTTATTTATTTCTGTTGGATTCAAATGTCCTACCTCACTCTTCATCTGATTTATTTCTTTCCGTATAATTTGTGTTGATTCTTCTACAAAGCGAAATGCAATCAGCCGAAAAATTAGGATGACGAAGAAAGTCGTGGATTTTTCCATAAAACTTCACAATTTAATTTTTTCTATAGACCTAAAAGGTAAAACAAGTTCTGAGCTTCCATCACATTCCCGTTTACAAATAAGAAATAATTCTCAATTGCCTTCAATATGCGTGAAATTATACGATTCAGTAAACTTGACAGCGTAACTTTGCCATACGTTTCTGTTATTCCTATTGCTTTGTTGGATAACAATTACGTTTTCCTCGTAATAGTATGAAGTATGAGGACCATTGGTTACTGTTATATACATCAGATTGCTACATTTCCAACTGCAATATATTGTAATTTAGGAAGTTCCACAGAGCTGAAAATGTTTAAAGCTTGTTTTGTTGTAAATGTTTTTCTCTTCTGTATGCATCTTTTGTCAAAAAACTTCAATACTCTCGTCGTACTCATTATCCTGCAAATACCGAAATAGACGTGATTTCTAATACATTCCTCGACTTCTAAAACTTGATTTCGTTGCGTATAATAATCCATCTAAGAAAAGGTTGTTGACTAAAGATCGAGTTCCTCTTAGTCGCTCTCCGCAACTGCACCAAACAAATGATTTTTTCTCCTTATGAATACGTACGATGGATGATATTGGTCTTCTTACATTTGATCGGGATTTTTTGTTGTTGCCACTTCTGCTAGTACTGAATTGGGATGACTGAAATCTGATTCCAACCATTCCTGATTGCGCTTAAAGAATAAAGATTTTGTGTAGCTTTGTTCTCTGGAATGATGCACAAGTCCCAATTTGACTGAATACAGTCAAACGGTCAAAGCTCAGTCAAAGATTGAACAAAGGCTTATCTATACGTAGTATAAACATATCAAGTATAGTATTCCTTAGAGAAGAATCTCTTACCTCCTTATGTTCGATGGATGCATTAGACGATTTAACACTGGCGGTTTTAAATAAGAATAAGTTTTCTTTTTTTTTATTTGGTAGACTTTTTACAATCTCATTGGGAATTATAAGTAAATTATTTTGGCGTGGTACTGTAACTTGGATCATAGGAGTTTATAATATTTTAGTATGTATGTATAGTATAGTATGTAATGTTTAAATCTAGAAGGTATTGTAATTGGGTAATTAATGGGTTTTAGTGGTTGTTGACTCTTATATCTGTTACTAAATTTGTACATTTCTTCTTTAACTGTGAGTATCTTTAGGTCGCGATGTATTGTTTCGTTGGTAACATACCAAGGTACATCTATTAACAGGTTCGTCGCCACGTCACCCATATCTATGTGACGGGTATACTTCTGCGGGGCCCGGTCACTAAATATATATTATATAAAGATATACAACATAAAAATATTAAAAACGTATTATGTCATACTTTTTATTAATTATTCTGGATAAAATATTACATTATGCTATATCGCATGGTAATTGTTAAAACATTCCAAACACACTTGGGATGATTTTGGGCATTTCGAACAATAGTCGTAGACTTCGTCATCACTTCTCTCCTCATTTTCAAATATATTTTCACGCTGTTTACTGAACATTTTGAGGGTGAAAAAATCACGGATGTACGTCTCACAAGAATGCTACTCGACCAAATGAAAGATCTGAGATATCTGCCATAAGATCCCTCGGAATACTCTAGCTGGAAAGCTTATCGCTTTCTCCATTTCAGAACTAAATAACCTTTTCTGTACAATAAATCGAAGATGAGAAACAGTGAATTCCTGCTTGTCGCTGTATTTATGTTCACGCTGGGCTGACGAACGTGTTAAGGATTTTTTAAGAATTTCCATGTCGGAATTGCTCGCTGTTCCCCATAGTTGGATCCCATAGGTCCAAACAGATTTTAATATAGAATAACTTGAATTGATTTTTGTATCGTAAAAAATTTCGAAAATGTTCTGTATCACATTCAGTACTACTGTTGTTTTTCTCTTCTTGAAAGAATGTCTTTTTAAGGTAGAAAAAAATTTTGCTGCAGACATTGAACAGGTTCCTCAGGATATCTTAAAAAAAAAAGAAGAAACGAATCAATTCTTTTAGTGGAAAATGTTATCCTTGAAATATCTAGGTTCAGTTGTTCGTTTCGTCCAAAAATTTTATTAAATATCATTAACTTCTTCACTTTCTATGTTGATATGCATTTAGAAAGCAATACAAATTGAATAAATATTGAGGCGGGAAAATGTAAAATGGCGCCGACGATAGATTCATTAGCGTATACGAACCCATACATATTATTTGATAGCGGTAAACAAAGAAACACACTTGTTGAAGTGATCCTCACTCCTACGAAAACTCTACATCTTCTCTAGTGTTTCGTTTTCTTAGTCGTCCAAGCCATTGAGTATTGTTAGCTCGAAATCAATTTGAAGAGCCTCTCAGTCTCATAGCCTTTTCTAGGAAAAAGCCTTGCACAGATGGTGCAGCGGGATATAGACGGGTCATTTTTCCTAATTATATATGTCGGAGATGAAAGGACATCGGGGCCTTTCTTTTGGAATGTTTGGGAAAGTCCCCAATACTTTAATGCTGATTTTTTATTATAGCCGTACTTAAATAATAAAATTGAGAAATAGCTGTTTGTGATTCAATCCAATTATGTTTGCCCGAGATTTATGATTGTGGGCTTGGGCTCCAAGTGACATAACGGGTCGCTGAACGTAGCCACGATCACGGGAGGAACGTGTACGTGAACGTAACAGAGGTATGCAGTAATTAAATAGCTTTCCTTAAAAACAAAGATTGACCCGAGGATACAGAGAGGTACGGAGAGGAGTATATAAGGGCAGTTCCACTTGGACTGGGATTCAATTCGATAAGTTCGACTAGCCCAGTGCATAAGTACGTTGAGTCCCAAATCACAATCGTCATCCCGTTGACCGTGTATTCGTTATCGAACCTAACTTCATCGTCATCGAGATTTTGATTATTCAATCATCGCTAACACTTGTTAACCTTTGTGATACATTCGCTTCAATATATATCAGCTGATATGCACCTGATGTCCAACTCACAGGAAGATTCATTACACGCCCCAAGTTCCAAAATTGACCGGACATACAAATACCCATAGGCCCATGGCTTCGGAGTTTTATAGTAAAGTAACGCTGGCAGTGTGCAGATTTGGACTATTGTACATTCATCCACGCATTTCCTCAACAGCACTGAATCAAATGGACGTGTTCATAAGACAAACAACATTCTTGCAGATCAGACATAATGTTAAATAAGGTTGACCAGGCTTACGATGAAGATGTAATTATTTCGGTTATTGTCAGAAGAGATTTAAACCCTATCTCATATTCGTATCTGTGCCTGTTATTACTAGCTTTATTATACTTAACACCTCGCCGAATGATCTAATCGATATTCTTGTGAAGTTAAAGAACTTATTTTCGTATTTCCTAATTTCGTTAAAAAATTTGGCGAACGATGTTCCTGTAATAGGGGGTACGCTCAATATTTTCTTTCCATTTTCTGTATTGCTAGCAACTTACAGCATTTACAACATTTTCTTTCATATTCTTTCTGTCGATCTCTATTGAAAACTTTCGAGTCTAAGTTCGGACGCAGAGTTCGTCGCTGGCGACTCATAGACAGTGCATAACGGACCATAAAGAGTAGTGTACGTACTCATTGACAACTGACTCTTTTGTTACTTAAATCTCTTGATTTACTCTTCTAGCCCTCTCTTCCTGTTTCTATCTCTTCTCCCCATCGATTCATCATTCGTAATTCTCGTACTTCTTTGACTTCCTCTTCATGTGACTATTTTTCACACTTGAATCCTTTCGCGATCCCTGTATATCTCCGCAGCCATTCTTTCTCCTTTTAATTCCCACTAAACACCAGTGCTCTTCCTCTTCACGGGACCTCCAATTCCCTGGTCGCCTCCCTTTAATTTCCTTCGAATCTCCGCCTTTTCTCTCTGTTCGTTTTTCCGCTTTCTTCTTTAGCGTCCGTAGAAAATGAACATCGTCACCTCGGAATACATTTGCGTGTATCCAACTGTGTGTCAGCTTTATCTGACGTCGCGAATACGCCGCCTCGTCGGACCAACGTTTACTTAAAACTTCGTTCAAGTTTGTATCTGGCGGATGGGGGCACTGCCCTTTGCATTACGTACTCTTATCTTAAAAGCTTTAATAATGAAGTACGCTTGCTAACGTCTATTCCTATCTGCAACGTCTGATTCTGGTGACGTTCTTCGTGCAAGATCTTGATAAGACGATTCTCTGTCGTCTTCGTTTGACAACGTCATTTATTATCCTCGATTTTTAATTAGTTTGAAGTTGATTTATTATAGTTATAGTTATTGGTGAAATGTTTGTAAAATGAATATGTGCATTAATTCATGTCAGATTAATCAGTCAGAATTTTATGTTTATATAAGGCAAGGAATCTTTTAAAAATCATCTCCAAAATTTAGTGTTACAAGCATTAGTACTCTAATCTTGTTTTATAATAATGGTAATGAAATTTCAAAGAGTTTCGTATATCACACATAATAGGTTCATAAATTTCCTTGCTATCCAGTTTTATGAGTCAGTTACGTGGGAAAGTGAATTTTTCTTTTCTTTCTTTCTGGCCCGGTACAAACAAACTTGGAATGGCATGGAAACCAAAATCTTGATTCATTCTCCAGGATTGCTAAGAATCCTTTTAAAATGAAATACTGTCCGCCCTGTAGAATTCCACGCATGGTGTAACATAAATCAAGCTCCCAAATTTAAGAGATACTTCATTTAAAACGAATATTATTTTCAACTAAGTTTTATTGTTAGTCTGTAATTATATGAAATTAATGATGTAGTGGCTGTAACGATGTAACTGTAATTAATTCTTAGGTAATTAGAGAATATGTTTGTAGAATGGTGAGATGTTCGAGCGTAGTTTGGAAGCCCCCTTTGTTTCTGAAATGGAAGCCACGCGCGTAAGGTTAATTAACGCGAACAAAATAGGTTTGCCAAAATTTTACGATGGTCTTGGCTTTTAATGAAACCGTCGGTGTGCTTTAAGAGGCTTGAGGTAAGATTAATGCCACGGTATTAGCCAAGGGTTCAGCAATCCCTTCTAGTTGTACTACCCCTAACGACGATACTTAAAGTGCCGCCAGATAGATTTTAAGCCGATCAGGGAAGTAACGCGTGCAAATCGGAGCTATTACTTTTGGTTTTCTTTTAAGCTATTGAAACATTATATCATAATATAACTGACATAATTTAACCAACAATTAAAATCTGCCTTTTTAATAATTGTTATTTAATTGAAATTATAATTTTTTGTTATTTTGTTTTAACTTTGCTTAATGCTCCAGAATGATTTAGAAAAACTCGACAATTAATGTAGTCTTCCAATTTCTTTGGGGGGCAGAGGAATCTTTGTTACGTGATTTTTTTTGTTTATACGCATTTTTTAAATGTTTTTATGTTTTCTTAGTTCGTTTCTTATTCTATAACTTTTCGTTCCTTATTCGTTTATATTGAAAGATCAAATTGAAATACCAATATCTTTAATGTCATGAGCATGTTTATAAAAGTGGTGTCCATGTTATTACAAACTACAAATTAGATTTCTTATATCATTTAAATACCGACAAGGTATTTTATGACATGAATAAATGAACGAATTTAGTTAATTGCAAGATTTCGAGTATTTGCGGTTTGAAATAGTAATTATGCAAATTTTATCGTGAAACATTATTAATTACTCAATTTAATAACAAGTGCTTCTGTTTCGAATTCGTGTTTAATTTCATTAATTACACACGATATTCAGATTACTGCAAAATTCGCATATTAATATTTTCAATACCATGAATTCATAAAAATAATACTTGACTCAATACTACCATCAATTTTTCCACTCTCAGTTTTAAAAGATTCTCAAAATTTTAAGCTCTTACTGTATTTTTAAATTCATCAATTATCGAAATCAATTTCTTGGCACGCCTACACTAAACTAAAAAAAAAAGTTTCCTCAGTCTCACATTCGAATTTGAATAAACTCTTATTTCGCTTAAACATCTTCCTGGACCGCTTTAGTGCGGATCAATTCCTCGTAACTCATTTGATGACCACTTCACATAAGTACGATCGCTTTATTCTATTCTATTTATACTCATCCACGTCAACCCTAGGATACGAGTGTCTTTTCGAAACGCGCTCCAGTACCTCCTCTTCGAGTTTACCCTTCGCTTAGGCTTCTGTTTGTTCAACCGCCGTGCCATTCCCGAGGGTATAAGAAGGCCGTTCTTCAGCCTCGACCCTGTTTGTCAGTCATAATATCCTTAGAAACCCTTCCCCGATTCTCTGGACGATCGAGGACGACGCAGACAAATTCATATTGCGGCTAGACGCCGGGAGAAGCGTTTTTCGGTCACCTTTTGCTGTACTTGATCGATTCTTCATATGCGTGAAACGCTTCGAAAGACGATTGTCTGACGTTCTTTTCTTCCGAATAGGCAAGCTATGACATGCTTTCGATAAATGGCTGGACTTATCTCTTTTATCCTGTATTTTTTTATCCTGTAATTACCGGCCTGTTCCAATGTGTACCGATTCTCCGTACAGTTGGTCAAGGAGTTCGAAGAGGTTTCGCAAATTTGGCATTCTACAGTTATGCATGGGAGTGAAATGAAGTGTGAATTTTTTAAATTGATCTTGTACTTTACTTTATTTTAATGATCTGTATCTATCAATTACAATTTCATCACAATATTATTCTATTAGAGTTGCAGTTTCATCTCTAACGTAAACAGCTTCCGTCGTTTTCCGACTAGTCCGAAGGGATCAGGGACTGCAGTACGAGGATTAATTTAATTTTTATTTCTTAAACTGATCTAAATTTGAATGGTGTGAAGTATCTCGTTGTATCTCAATTGCTTTCCATGTTCTTACATTCTTACAGCCGGCGTATTCACAGTGGAACGATTAAACAATAACGATAATAGTACAACGTAGAAGGAAATGTTTAATACGTTAAAGATGAAAATTACCGAAGGAAATAAAAAAAGAGTCTCGATATTTTTGCAAATTTAAACAATTTCATTGTAATTGTAACAACTCTAGCAGTTGAATGCAACTTACATTATAATTACATTCCAGATAAGCATAATCTAAGATATCAGTATTTAAAAAAAGAAAATGAGCTACATGTAGAAAAAAAACCGGTTATTCTTGCCTGCTTCATGATGCATGCTGGAATCGTCGGTCTCAGCGATCGTCTTCTACTTCGTGTAACGTCAGGTTCAAAGTGCTCTTACGACCACAACCAAACCGCTCTGTAGTCTATTGATACTTCTAACACTTAGCTAACCGCGCGTGCCACAGCGAGTTCTACGCTGTCCAGCGCGCTCGGACAAGTCGACTTATACGCTGTCTTCTTTTTTTATTATTATTTAATTTGTACTTTACAATCTGTCCAGCTGGACATTTGGTCAATTTTTCTAACTTAATTGCTAAATAACATGTGCATGGCTACCCTCAGCGGGATCGAGTTTGACTATTTTATATCTTCCGTGAGGTCAGTGGGGTGTTTTCTTTTTAATCTTCTTTCTATCACAATTTTGCTCGCTTCAGTAGCCAGCTGGTTTTGGACGTGTTGCCGTTCTTTCCTTGTATTTTTCTGCGTACCTGCCGATTTCTTCTTTGACCGTTGGTATTTTTGAGTCTTTGCGTGTATCCTCGTCTCTGATATACCATGGGGCGTTGACTATTGTTCTCAGTATCTTCGATTGTAGCGGCTCTTGATTGTTTATGTGGCTCATTGCTACTGTCCCCCATAGTGGTATTCCGTACGTCCAAATTGGTTTTATCAGTACATCTGTCTTCTTTTTATCCCTATTCTGTCCATAATTGATTTAGTATGTTGTTTCCATGTAAGTTATGTCTTAGTGGAGTCCTAGGTATTTAACTTGCCTTGTTTGTATTTTGTGCGGGCCATACAATTGGATATTTGGCGGTTTTCGTTTTCTTAGTGTAAATGCAGTATAGTTACATTTAATACGCTGTCTAATGCGCATTTTCCAAGTATCGAGGACTAATATTCTATATTTAAAAAACAAAAAAGTCTAAAAATGACTTAAGTGGTCAATTATATTTTGCAGTAATGATTTTATTTAACGATTTCATATATTGTTAATACAAAACATTGAATTAAAAGTATTTATTAAAAATATAAAAAGATATGAGTGAAATTAAAAACATCAAAGATGACTAAAGATATATAACAAAGATTTGAACGTGAAATTAAAATTTCATAATGCATTTTAATATCTTTTTCCAGTATGATATCGTTCGATTATAACTTTATTTAATCATCACTGATAGTGTAACTCCTTAATTAATTTTAACACCACTAAATCACTGTATTCTATTATACATTGTACCTTATAAAAGCAGAAAAAATGGCGCAATTAATTGGAAACAATTCTAGGTAAACAATCAAAGTTAAAAAGGGAGATCTCCCCGTTCGGTTACGCAGTGATGTTTTTCACAGAGGGGAGATCTCCGTATCAAGTTGGCTAAGTGCTAGTAAAAGCTCAGATATGGCGAGTGACATTTGATTGTAGTAGTAAGTGTATTATATATATATGTCACATTTTTACCATTTTCAATATTCTCGCGAGCTCCGGTTCCAAGTTAAATGGATGACTCTGTAGATGTAAGTGGTGAAGATTTTGATCGTATAATAAATTAAGAAGCGCTCCATGTATCCCGGAAGGGCAACATTATTTAATATATAACATAATTTAGTCAAGTATTTTTCTAATTTAAATAAGAAATATAACCATATTTGGTATCATTTTGATTGTACGGATCTCAATAACCCGACTAAGACCATCTCTTAACAATATAAAAAAAAATTTTTTAATTATATTTTTCCTATCCTGATAATTTAATACCATATTAAATTGCAATTATTATATATATATACATTATTACAATTATTATACTAATTATAGATAACGCCTACGCCTCACGTCCACATCGAGCAAGTATTTCCAAAAATTGATGAAGTTAATTCCTGACCATATATATCAATATCATTAGGACACATGTAATGTTTGAATAAATAAATTCCGGGCAAACAATGTCGCTGCTACGTGCAACCGTCGAACAAAGACGAATTTGAATTTTCCGACTCCCCCTCCCGACCATTATAAATAAACAGACGCAACCGAAAAGAGTTCAGTATGGACGAGTTATCTAAGAGCTATCAAAAGTTATCGACGAGTATCCAGCGAGCATCTACCGAGTATTAATTAGCAATCTTACTTTCCGGCTTATACACTGTACGAACGATTCAGCGAATATAGCCTGTATACTAATTTATTATTTTAAATATATTCGACGGTTTCAATAACAAGCAATAACATCTAATAAATCTCACGATCAAACATCCACTATACTAGTCCTCTACATATGTATATCACAAACAATGAATATTATAGTAAATTATAAGTACGATACATTAACGTACAGGATTCAGCACTCAGGAAATCTGAACGCACATAAGGAATATAGACAAAATTTAAAATTTCACAGGAAACAACCCTTCAATTGTTTTGAGCAATTCGTTAAAAAAGCTAGAGTCTTCTTTTCACGATATTACTTTTAATTATCATTTAATATCTTTTAAGATTTCCCTCCTCTCACTATTATAATTCATCTGAACCAACGAACGATATAATCTAAAATATCGTCGATCAGCCCGATACATCTAAACTCACAAATCTTTTACTAGTTGGTATCTCGCAAACGATAGCGAACAATCTGTCATGCGGAAAAGTAGACGCTTTTAAACGGATCTTGAACGTAAACATCGTGAACACAAAGGGTTTGGAAAAAGGGAGACGAAGGGATGGGATGTTGGCGTCGAAAGTTAAAGCGATAGTCGACGGAACGGAAAGTTTTCCGGCAATTTGCCGCGGCTGTTCGACGGCATCGGTTTCGAATCTACTAGAAAACCGTGGTGGAACGCGTGCACGGAATATATCGAAAACTTTCAGCGAAGGAGACGAAAAGTTGCGCCACTGACGGCTGGAGCGAATGGGAAATCAGAGTCCGGGCAGATTAGCCGCGTGCCACATTCCGCAGATTCTCTTTCGAAAACTGCGGAATATCGAGAAATATTAGCGGTGTTTTCCAACACACAGCTGCTGCGATCAACGAAAAAATCATTTCCGCTATTTCGTGCCACTTAACTTGCCTGCTGTCAAGTTGGGAATATACGCACATTCCTGAAATATTTTTTGGGGGCAATTATTTTTATTTAAATTTCTTTACGATTACCTTTTCTTGGTTTCGAGATATGTTTACTTCTGATCGAACCTGATGAAACATACTAATATTCCTTTCTAAAGCAGTTTTTCAAGCCATCGCAAAATATTTCTCTATTGTAAAGTTATGTCACAAAAGCAATTACACAAAGCAAAAGTGCGATGTTTTTAATGTATTCTAAGAATACAAGATTTTGTGAAGAAAGATGTCTTTCACAAACGAAATTCTCATCCTAAATCACATTCCTCCGTCATAGAGCGCAACACTATTTTGAATATAATTTTATAGAAATCTATGTAATTGTATTCATTCGTAATATCATTTTATATTCTACATGTAATCAAATTTTATACACGAGTTTATACTCATAAGAATACATGTTACCTAAAATCAATTAATCTGAATGATTTGCTGAGAAAGTGCATTGCTGAGAGTAAAATCAAGGCAATAAAGTTTCTTAATTCACTAAACGTTAAATGAAGTCCGTGCAAAAGGAAATGAAGGAACCGGTTCTTGGTTGATCATTTCGCCAAGTTCCGCGTAACTTGGACGTTTGTTAAATGTTGTCGGATTCGGTACGACGAACGAGAATCGCTTTGAAAGTTCAATCTCGTGAGCGAACCCTTTCTTTGCGCGGTTATCGAGTTGCATGGACTTAATTTCTAGTAAGCAAATTTAATTCCATAGAATTACTTCTAGATAGCGAAGTTTTCGTTCGTAACAAAACGATTCTAAAAAGAAAACAATTTACATTTTGCTGAATTTCTGTATCAGTTTCTCTCGTACAGCTGAGTCTTTTGAATATTACGTGAGTTACAGAATAGGGAGTCTGAAATGTAAAATACACAGATATCGTAACTTTTACAATAACAAATTTTCCAAGTTATGGTATAAGAGTTAACGCGTTTTATTAGGAAATTTTAGTTAAACGGAATAACCATTACAAATGATTCAAATTTTGTTGATTACCGATAATCGTTACTTTACATAACCGAGAATTTTATTTTGATTACGAATGACCATTATCGATGAGGAAAATTTAGTTTTCGTTAGCAGTAACCGATATAAATAACTGGAATGTTTTCTGTTTCCAATAACCATTATCAACGATTGAATTTTATTTTAGTTAGCAATAATTGTTATTGACAGCAGAAAATTCTTTTGGTTGCTGTTAACCAATATCGATGACAAACATTTTTTCTGGTTACATTCCACTATTGTCAATTGTTATTAATGTTGCTGATAATTAATATTCATATATACTCATTGACACATAAAGGCGTTTCACGGACACAGCGACTTTCTTTTGATTTTACGGGCAACAATTTTTGAGAACGGACGGACAGAGAGCGACATCAGAGATAAACAAGATCACGGAAGAAAGAATAATTATTTAAAATCTTGAAGATCGACGGAGAAAGATCGATAACTCAGGACGTTGAAAATCGATTCTCGATTTTCAGGTAGACATTGCACAGGACTTGTTGTTTATTGTTTACTCTTATAGATTGGTATTAATTTACTCCTGTATTTCATTTAAGTATTTTTTTCACGATAAACTCGATTTTCAGAATTCAGAATCGATCACCTGAATTACCCCAAGATTTACTACGTTACATATATATATACTTTATTAAGTAAAAAAGTGGTATGAAAATATATGAAACAAAAGGTGTTCATAGTAAAAAGATAAAAGTATATGAGGATCACACGGGAAAACACGATGCATTCTAATATTGGGTTGGCAATTAAGTGATTGCGGATTTTGTCAATACCACCTAATGACAAAATCCGCAATCACTTAGTTGCCAGCCCAACAGTAAGTATTAATGTACTATCGTGAGTCAATGTAATTGGAAAGGAAGCTGATTAAATTAAAAGGTACAAGTGTTTTATAAATAATTGATACAGATACAAAGTTTCACAAACCAATGGTTAAGACAATATTTTTGAAATTTTTCGCAGGAAGCAATGATATTTAAATAACAAATTTATGCAGTATTGTATATAATAAATAATAAATTATGTTACTATTGTATCTTTTAATTTTTAATAGATAATGGAATTATTGATACAAAATTTCCACACTGGTAGTCTCATAAAAAGCTAGCGAGTGTTCCTCGTAATTACTAATTCACCATTAATTTCAACACTTTGATAAAATTCACACACTGTTATTGGAAATCGGTCAAAGTGTTGAAATAGTCATAAAGGTATGATTACAGTTCGGTTAATTATAAGATCCAGCGCAATTTATTTGAAAATTACTGTTCTTGATCGTAGAAAGTACGAGATGAAATGAGACCAAAAGGAAAGTCCAGCGAATAGGACGCAGGGTTTTATAATAACGAGAAGATCATTTCATTTTGAAATCGGTCGTGACGTGTGGCGACGGTGTTCTCCGAGTTCTCGAGAGAATGCACCACGTATTTCCAGTCCTCCAATCTAAATGAGTTTTCTCGAGTACCAACACGTTCCCTTCTATGTGCCTATTCGCCTCTTTGCACGCCGGATTTTAATATAATCCGACCAACCGATTCTGTGGCAAAGTCATGTGCATATACGATCGACCAAAGATCGGAAGAAAAGTTTGCATTAATGCTGAGTGTAAGAAATTTACCACTGTTCGTTTCGTTATTCGAAGATAATGCTGTAAAAGTAAAATGATAATTTTGCAATAATGTGATAATTATGTTATGATAATCTTGAAGGATGATGGATCTACAGTTAATGAAAAAGCTATAATAATGCAAAGTAATATTTTTAAATTTATAGTTCGACTATCTGCATTAAGGTTTTTAATTTATTTGTTACATCGTACTATATCATTTTCACCAATTATTGTATATATCTAGGAACGCTATGTTTGATCACATACCGTGTAATTCTACAGCACATGAGTTACATCGAGCAATGGTCCGCTATACGTCCGTATATTTCTCTTTTACTATTATTATATTATGATATGATGTTAGCGTGTTATATACAATAATTACCTAATCCCTGACAATACTAAATATTTTATTCGTAAATCTAATCTAATTGATAATTTGTCGAATGTAATGTGTTGGATGCGTTTTGGAAAATCAACTGGTCATTTGTTCGCGCCACGATCGACCGTGAACGACTGTAATCGGCTACGAAGCTGGTTATGCAACAAAGCTTGGCCGAAAGGACCAATTAAAAGTTATTCGAGGCATCGACCGCGCACGGGGAATTAAGTTCGTTGAGGCTGGCAATCGATTGGGCGGTACGAAGAAATATACGAGGGGCTGAACTTCCACAGGTTTCTCCATTTGCTAATCTATGATCAATATTTACTTGTTGGTCGAAGCTATGAAACATTCATAGAACACGGAAAGCTATCCTGTCGGTTATGATAACCACTGCAATTTCATAAATGTATCGAGAAATTCATCTAATTTACTCATAAATTTTATAAACATTGGGTTGTCCACTAAATTCGTACCATTTGCCGTTCTTAACACTAGAACTTCCTTTTCACAGATATTCACCGTGCATGGTGATCATTAACACTGGAACTACCACACACGTCAAAATGACTGATTTGACAATTTTATTTTTAAATTCCTACTTCATTTTTCTCGGCAATGATGTAATGGCTTTCGCAGGGGTAGCTAAAGGAGTAATATAATAAGCTTTAATTTTATTTTATTCATTTAGAATGAAAGTAGTTTTCTATCATGGCTACTTATACCAGTATCAGACAAATTGACTGGTCATTTTGCAAAGCATTCAGTCGTTGGAATAAGACCTGATTTCTCGTTTTATGAAGCAATATTTTACAAGCCTTGAAAATGTAAACAATTGCAAGTATCCTAATTGTTGCAAAAACTGAGAAGGATACCAATGCTCTGATATCGAAGTGAACCAAGGGAAATAGAAATTGAAATTTGTAGCAATAGTGACATCAGTGACAAAGAAAATGAGTCCTCAGAAAGTGAGCCAGAGAACATTTTGAATGTACGCAAAAGAAGACGTGCTCGGCTGCTTTCAAGTTCTGAAAGTGAAACTGAAAATGTACAAGCTAGTCCAAATAAAATTGCCGTAAACGGAACCAAGTAGGAAAGAATTCAAGAAGGGTCAGCCTCTGGGAGATTACCCTTGCGCAATATATTCAAAGACACATCCGGCTCACAGGATATGCAAAAGGAAGTATCATAAAAGATAAAGTAATTAGCGCATTTTCCCTACTAATTGACAGCCATATGTTGCAACGTATAATATCTTGCACCGAATCAGAAGCCTCTCGAGTTTTGAACGAAAAATGGACCCTTACAGAAACAAAATTGAAAGCATTCCTTGGAATATTGTACGCACGGAGGGCATACGAAGCGAAAAATTTGAAACTTTCATATTTGTGGAGTACAAAATGGGGATCAAGCCTCTTTTCCGGCACAATGAGTCGGAATGAAATTGACATTTATTCGATTTGACGAAAAAGATGATAGAAGTCAACGTTTGAAAAATGACAAATTTGCACTAATATCATCCGTATGGAACAAGTTTATTGAAAACAGCCAGAATTGCTATAAACCTGGTGCAAACATTAAAATAGACGAGCCACTTTTCCCAACCAAAATCAGATGTAGGTTTACGCAATACTTACCGAATAAACCCGACAAATTTGGAATTAAATTTTGGCTGGCATCTGATCTTCAAACAAAGTATGTTGTAAATGGATTTCCCTATTTAGGAAAAGCGAAAAGGGCCTACCTGAAACGGTCTAATTTTATAATAAAGCAAAATTTGGGGTAAATATAGCAGATCAAATGGCAAAAAAAAAAATATAGCGTGAAATCGGGATCAAGAAGATGGCTACTTCGAGTTTTTTTTAATATTTTACATTTAGCTGGCATAATCGCCTGGATTTTATATAAGAAAACTATAGATGAACAGATATCCAGGAAAGGTTTTATGTTTCAATTAGCAGATGAACTTGTCGCTGACAATGAAAAATTACGGATAGAACATAGAGCATCTGAGATCCGAAGTACGTCAAAGAACTCACTCATTCTCGCAAATGGTGTCAGATAGGGTACTGTAATAATAATAAGACTAATTTGCAATCTTTATAAAAAATATGTTTGCGAAAAATACACACAGAAGAAAGTTTAGGTTTGTAAGAAATGTGATGAATGATAAATTTTGTACCTAATAATTTAAATTATATTTGTATTTTGTTTATTCTATTACGCTTATTACGCTTATTATTATATTATTATACTATACTTTTTATATTTACCAATGGAAATTTACTTCAATATTCTTGTTACCAAAGGTTTTCGTACTGAATATTCTTCATTATTGTACTTATTGTTATTATTAAAGTTGTTATTATATAGTTTTTATGATCTCAGAATATGGAGTTCCTTTTATAAGATAATAATAGATCAATAAATATAAAAATATCCTGCTACTACATATTTTTTAAAGATCAGTCATTTTGATCGGTTTTGGTAGAGATAGCTACGTCTCAAATGCCGGTAGTTCTAGTGTTAAAAGCTCTCGTCTTTTTCAATAGATGGATGATTTCGAATTATCGAAGACTTTAGACACCCTCTGAAGTGATAGAATTCTTGTTTTGTCCGTTTGAAGTGTAAGCTGAAACATAAGCTGGTATTTAAAATGAAAATTTTCTTCTCAAATGCAAGTGGAAAACTAGTTCGCGAAGATGCAATATGATAATACAGCTTTTATAAAAACAGAAATGTCGTTTATAACAACTGGTAATAGTAGCCACATCAGATTCTTTCTTATTCTTATATTACAGTATCCACTTTGATGTACGTACATATGAAATTTGCCGAATAAAACTCTCTCCTTCGATTTACCTTTCTTGTTTAATTTCCGTTCATATCTAAATGAAGACCGATTAAACGACCGAATGAATACGGCGAATTAATCCGTTTTTACTGACAGAGCGTAAAGTGCGCCATCGGACTGTCTTGCAAATTACAATGAGCTAATAAAGTGAAACTCGGTGGAAACTCTCGATCGAATGTAATTAAAATACACAACAAATTCGTTTTGTTAAGGTCTGGATATATTAAGAAACAGACAGAAATGTTTCCAAGCGCTACGGCAGCCGAGATCTATGGAGGAATTAAATTATGTAAAAGGTCAAGTGTCCTTTTTTCCCGGAGGACAAGTGGTTGCACAATGGAATTGCGTTTGAGAAACGCTGATATAAATGGTACAGCTGCGCTTGAACTGCTTTAGTAGCGAACGTGTAATTGACACAGCGCGGCACCGGATACGCGTTCTCCGCTTATCGTCTGCCTCGAGTTAATACCATTTATTCCGGTCTCGCGACTGCAAAATAAAACTGAGCGCGTCTCTGCGCGATAATTGCGCCGCTCGCGGTTAGAATGTGCCACTGCAAACGATTTTTCACCAGTATTTGATTCTTTTTTCACAGTTGGAACCCAGGAGGAAAATGCAGTAAAGCTGCAGATTGCGATAATTTCGGTATTAATATTGTTCGTAGGTTCTTTTTCTTTAATTATTCACGAATAAATAGCAAACATCTTTGTGTGTAATTCCAAATTGAAGGATTTCATTCGAGAAGATTGCAAGAATTTTCAATGGAGTTGTTACGTGTACTATGTGATATATTAAGTTCGTGTTACGATGTTTATGTGAATGCAAAATGGTATATGTATTTTAATATATATATCGTAATATATTTTGTGAATTTGTAGTGACCAATTACCAAAAAATGATTCATTTTATAGATCAAATTTAGTCTGCACAAGATATTTGAGAGGAGTAGATTAACAAATAGCAAGAATTTTCATTTATAGCATTGAAATACGTATTATTTTCAACATGTTATATCATACAGGTCGTAATGAAGATGATATAATACAATAAAAATCCCTACAGCAATAACTAGGAAAAACCTGTAACCTCTCAAAGTCACACCACTTATACCGCCAAATCAAATATTACGAATCACCTAAGAACCTCTCTTCTAACTCGGCGAAACTCTTGGCCTTTTGGAATCCACCCTCGTTAGTCGCGACGAACCGGATATTCCCTGAGGAAACTCTCTGTCGAGGTTCTTCCGACCCTCTGATCCAACCTTTTCCCGTTTCACAATGGAAACACAGTATCTTACACGATTTTCACCATAAGTCAGAGTCAGACTTTTCCATCATCTTTTTCCTTTCTTCACGAACATCCCCATAGATCGATGTGGCGGCACGTGACCGAGGGAAAATCGGGCCATCGATCCCATAAATACGCGAGAAATTTTCCAAGGGTGTCTGTTTGGGCGGCAAATGCTCGAGGCCTCGTCGAGCCGCAGCGACTCGCTTGGTTAACCCGCGAAGATGAAGTTAGCGGGCTTTACATAGTTCCAGCTTTGTTTCGTTGGCTGGCGCGATGCCAGGGGGCCGCGCGCCTACACCTAGGCACCTGCCCCATTTACGCCTGCCAGACACTTCGCAGCCTGCGTTTCTCATTCCACCACAGTGCCACGCTCACGCCGAGGGTATGCTTGCCCTACGAGAAAAACTATATATTTCGTTGCTGAAATTTCTTCCTTATTATAGGCGGCTTCTTAAGAACACTTTGTTTCCTGTATCGGAAATACTGTAGATAGCCTTTCGTTTTAGGATAGAATTAGGTCGAAACGAAGTCTTTTTCCCTTGCTTTTATTATACTCGAAAAGCTCATAAAGAATTATATATATGTGGCTTTAGAATGTTTCTGGATTCCATCATATATAGGTATACCGAGCAATGAAGAAACGATGCCCTAACTAAAGCAACAACTACAGAAGAAACTGATAATCGTATTTATTTTCCATTTACTGATTTTTGTGAATCGTTGAAGTACAAACTGTCTTTCGAGCACGAAAAATTTGTAAGTATGCAGGAAACGAAGTTTCTCGATACACGAAACATATTGATCGATTCTATAATAAAAACGTAGAAAAGTAATGTTTGCAATATTTATGGTTTTGCATCTTCTTAAAATATACAAATTAAAAAGATACAAATTACCGAAGCCAACGATTACTTTCCATTAAAAACGCGAAACGATTCTGCGAATTAGCTGTACACAGTAACCTATAGCTCAAAGTTACGCAAGTTTCTTATCTTATGAATTCTTTAATAACATGGAACAGAGTAAGAAAAGCCAAAAGATAAGAATGCTGGATGAATAGAAACAGTCTTTTCCCGCTTCTCCCGAAGAGCAACAAGAAACCTACTCTGTACCATAGCGGTAACTTCGCTACTGTATCCCAATACCAGCGAAGCGCAAATGGATCCGATGAATCTTACAGTGCTTCGCGCAAGGATGCTTGAAAAATCTTCGCAATGATATTCTGATAAGCTCGAGCAATCGAGAACACGCTTCTGCTTTTTTCTAATCAGACTTTCAAATTTTGCTTCGCCGATCATCTATCATCTCACGAAACGTAACTAGCAATGGTCTAATATATAATATATTTAAGTTAACTAAAGGCTTGCTATAATGAAAAATTCCGTTGCATCATCGAGATTAATAGCAATCAAGACTTCTTATAAACTTAATAGATTGGCATATTTGTTATTGGTTATTTTAATTTTCTATTAATTTAGCATGCTACTTATTTATATATAATATATCATTTTTATTATAATATTATATATAATTTTGTAAAATCTAGATATAATCATTTGAAATATATCGCTGGGTATATAATTCCGATGTGTAGAAATTAATGTCTCCTGCATTTTTCTTTTCATTTTGTTGACTCACTCGGCAATGTTTCGCTGCGGCGTTTTCTTTTGTCTCTGAAGTTAATTCTTCGAAGGATCGAAGGCCGTTGCGTCCAAACGTATTGTGCGAGTTAATAAAATATATTGATTTTTGTTTTCTGTTACAAAAGTGTTGTTTGTCTTCGAATAAAAATCCCACATTTAACCAGTTGTCCGGATATATTCATTTTGATTAGCATCGATGGTACAGGAAATGTCTCTTGACAACGTGCTTTTCTACTTCTTCTAACGTTAGACGAGACGACGAGAATTCGTTCGGACAGATCCATTGTTCAGTGCTTTTCAATTCGAATTTATCCAGAACTCTATCGTGTTTCAGGGCAGACACATTAAAGAATAGAAGGTCCTTTGGCATCGATCCGAGCGTTGACAAGACCAACGTGAAAGTCACAGTTAATGTCTTTTAGTTACTTATCGTCCAAAAAGCGACTACGGCCTGTCCTAATATGACGTGGTTTTATGAATTTTTGCTATTTTTCGCATGACCCACAAAACAAACATTATCGCAGCCGCTCCGAATATCCTTTCAATAAAACTTATTTATCTTGCATCAAACCGTATTTATTGTGTCACCGCGTAAAAGAAATATGGCTTCGTCGCCCTTTCAATATGTTTTCTTCATAAACACGACTATCGCTCGTTCATCTTGTATAAATTTTCATCGATGGATACGTAGGATCGAGTAGAACACGATTGTTATTGCTGTCAGTTCACTCGCCGTTAAATTATCTAGAGCGTTAAATTAACTGTATCCTTCCATGTAAACATATTCTGTGTAAATTGCCAACTCGCGAGGATAATTACAGTTTGATTCGCTCTATAAATTTAACAAGATTATTATTCCTGCTAAGAACACTTCTATGTGCATGAATTCGTTATCTTTCCTACACTATTGATACGTGATTGATATTGTGATTAATATTAAAGATACGTTGGTAGGTTCTCGCAGTATTTTGTCACGTAGTATAAGAAATAAAATATGTACGTTTGTTTTAAGTATTTTACTGTAACATTAAATTTTGTATTGTGTTGGTAGAAGCATAAAAATGCACATAATTTTCCTCCAACCCATTTTTTATTATATGCAACCGGAACGAGATTAGCATGTCATATAAAAAGCATTAACGGTTAAAATTGTACTGACCTGGAATTACACTGCTTATGTCAGTTTCTTTTTTTAATGCTTTACTCGATGCATAGTGCTTATTTGGACTTTTCAACTTTCTATAGTTGCATAAAATCCCGTAGTCTCATGAACGTTTTTTTGGGGCATTAAAAATTTTCTGAAAGCTTCTTGGCTTTACCCGAAAACATAGAAGTAGTATACATGAAGCTACTTTTCTGAACTGAAATTTGACATACTCGCAACTAATAAATGTCAAATATTTTCGTAAAAACGCTACTTACCAAATACTTACACAACGACAGTGTCTCTGTTATCAAGAAATATTATCCAACCTCGATAAATGTCTCGTACTTTCTACCAGCATACAGAAATCGCATGCATTACTTTTCTCAAGCGAAAGAGAGTTTTCCAATGAACGTTACATATTTTCAGTTACCAAATAGTGTCTGTTCTCAAGAAATATCATCGAGCGTCGATAAATGCCCTTCTCCTATCTACCTATCAGCACCGGTCCCGAGAGTAACCGAAGAAAAATTCAATATCCGACGCGTGTCCACCACTCCGGACGGATGAACCGCCGCCGGTCAGATCCACTGTCCGACAATTACTTTTCCCGGCGAAATCTAATTTCCGCAGGACGGTGGTGGGTCGAGATGCGCCGATCCCTACCCTCACCCATGCGTTCACGAACACGTTAAATTATTCCGGCGCTAATTCCACCGCCTGGAGGCGACGTGTACGGGTACCAGCCGTTAGTCGAATACTCGTTAGCCTCGCGTTACCCCCGACACGAAATTCAAAAGCCCTGACTGATTACGACTCGACGAAACTTTTCGTTCGCGACTATTTCGCATCCACCACCCCTCATAGTCTCGTAACTCTCTTTCCAATGCTTCAACTCTCCTGGTGCGTCTGTTCAGACTCTTTTCCACTCCCAGCCATTAATTCCCCGACGCCCGCATTATCCCAGGACTTGGCGAGCATCGGATTTTCTGCCGATCGCACAACAATTTTCCACGTTCCGCTCCATCTTATTCCGCCGCCGGCTCTCAGAATAATTGCACAGTCCACGTTGGTAAATGTCCGCGCCGATAAATACTCCCACTGTCGAGAGTTCTTCGTGGTACAATACGAAAATAACGTAAGCTAAACGGTGTAAATAAGTACGTTTTAGCAGCTCGTCCTTCCTATCGTCTATAGCTATTATGGTAATTGAGAATGGCAAGTGGACGTGCTTCACGAAATTAGTCGACTGGGGTGATGAAAGATGACGGGGTTAATAGATTTCTTAGGGTGGAAAGTAAGATGGTGTGGAATTCTATCGTTGTTTGGATTGTTTAGAAGTATATTAGGAAAGATTTTTGTTTGAAATGTTTGAAAAATGATTTAAAGACGATTGTGTGATTTTTTTGACATGAGATGTGGAAAGTTTGTCAACAGCACAGAAAGTGTATCGTATAGGACACTTACAAGACATTGCTACGAAATATGAAAACGTAGATGAATTACACTACTGTATAATGTTTATCTTTATTATATAACAATTTATACAAGATTGTTTAGAAGTATATTAGGCAAGATTTTTGTTTGAAATATTTGAAAAATGATTTAAAGACGATTGTGTGATTTTTTTGATATGAGATGTGGGAAGTTTATCAACAGCACAGAAAGTGTATCGTATAGGACACTTACAAGACATTGCTACGAAATATGAAAACGTAGATGAATTACACTACTGTATAATGTTTATCTTTATTATATAACAATTTATACAAGATTGTTTAGGAGTATATTAGGAAAGATTTTTGTTTGAAATGTTTGAAAAATGATTTAAAGACGATTGTATGATTTTTTTGATATGAAATGTGGAAAGTTTATCAACAGAACAGAAAGTGTATCATATAGAGCACTTACAAGACATTGCTACGAAATATGAAAACGTAGATGAATTACACTACTGTATAATGTTTATCTTTATTATATAATAATTTATATAAGATTGTTTAGAAGTATATTAGGAAAGATTTTTGTTTGAAATGTTTGAAAAATGATTTAAAGACGATAGTGCGATTTTTTTTACATGAGATGTGGAAAGTTTATCAACAGAACAGAAAGTGTATCGTATAGGACACTTACAAGACATTGCTATGAAATATGAAAACGTAGATGAAGAATGAAAATTTCTCCTTTCATCTTCAAATTACACTATTCTATAATGTTTCTGTTTATTACATAATAATTATCAACTGATTAAAAGTGCCATAATTAATGAATGATTTTTTCAATTTGAGATTTAGTATTTTGTAATAATGATTGGACTGTTGTAATCGTTATCTCACGACATTGTGTCAACCAGCTGTGTAGCTGTGTCCCGTAGTAAGGTGACACCTTTCGGCGATGGACTCTGCACACGAAAACAATAAAAAATATTCGTATAAACACATATGTCTCATTCGGTATTATTTTCGATTTATAGCGAGTTTCTGCTTATCTTGATAAAAGATATTCAAAATGACCTCCTTACATCTCAACACAAGCTTAGAAACGTTTCGCCATTAATTGTCTTACTCTCTTCATTCCTCCAGGTATTGTTTGAATATTTTAAAAGCCTTTTTTAATTCTCTGAACGTTTAATTTCGACGCAATCAACGGGCGTTCTGTATACAATGGTTTTCAAATAATCCCAGGAGTAATAATCCATCGGATCCAAGTCGGACGAGCGAGCAGCCCAGGAAACAGGACTTCCACTTTATTTGGAAATTGTGCACTTAAAAACTGTTTTGCAATTCAACTAAAATGTGGCGGTGTACCATTCTGTATAAATCAATTATTTCCATCATTCGGTAGACCTATACCAACATAAACCTCGCTAAAATTTGAAAACAAGGTTGAATGGGACATATAGTCATATGAACCTTTTCTTTTATTGTCTTCACCTGCAGAATCCACTGCCAAAAGAATATCCCAGGTGTTACGAGACCACTACATATGTATGTATCTAGAAATACAATGTCCGACTATATACAGCTTCACTTCACTTCGAAGTAAATTTACTTGCTTGCGTTAATCTGAACTTTTATTAATTTTAGCAAGTTTTTATTGTTTGTTATGTATTATTAGATATTATTAGTATTTTACAAATTGTGTCTCTAATATTTCCGTCTATTATATGATAAAATCCAAACAAGTGATATATACAAATACTTTACAAACGTGCCACGTATGAAAGGAAAGCTTGTATAAAAAAAAGCCTCGCATAAAGACATTTTATTCTTTATACTCAGTTTATTTTCTTATGAAAAATCATATCCACCGTTCAATAATAGATGTTACATTTTACGAGGCATCCGGTGTCACATATAAAAATATACAAAGAGATATATCTTCAAGCAATATAGATATATCGTAAACGTCAAACCTAAGCAAATATCTCTGTGCCTTCAAATAAGAAGAATTCGTATCTACAAGAGTTTCGGTATTATATGCACAATATATGTGGCGTATATTGTCAGTACATTCTAACAACTTAGGTTTGGTTTTTCAAGTCATCGACAGGAGCGAGATTCGACCACGCCCAACTGAGATTGGATTAGCTCCGTTTCCTCGGGCCTCCAATTTTGCCAAGCTCTGGTCATAAGCGGCCTAATCCTCCTACGCCTGGCCGCATATGGTTCAATTCTGCTTGTCTACCACTAAACGCTTCTCAGCTTTCTATGGAAATATAGCTAATATTAACTAGCTATCTGATTATACTATTACTGAGATCTGATTATACGGACTATCGTTGTTTCTTACGTTGTTTTTCGCCATTTTTTAGCAAATTGTTTTATAAATTCATATTCAGTGATTGCCATAATTGAGGAATTGGAATCGTAAAGGATACAAATGTCACAAGCGACGATATCTAATAAAAATACCATAGGAAACGAATGTTTCTTAATTTTGATACTTATTCGTTATAAAACTCTGTGATATTTCAGCATCTATCATCTTCATTTTTCTGAAATTACAGTTTGAAGTTTGAAGTTCATAGTTTATTTACGATTGTAGATTTATTTTATAATAGCCTCAAAAGCAAAAACAAGTTAATTTAGCATTTTTTATTCTTCTCGTATTCCACATGGAATTTACTAATTCGCGATTCTTACTTTTTGGCACAGACATCGTTTATCATCTTAACTTTACAATTCATCTTAATCTTCTCTCATCTATGGCCAAAATATGTCGCGATGCCACGTCAATCTTGCGACGTTACGAGCAAGATGTTTTGCATAATATAATTAACTCTCGCGATAATCTCATTAACATGACAGATGTCCTGTCCATAGATCCCGGTAAAAATTCATTTGCAACATATCTCGTTAATGAATGTAAAGACATTAACTTTCTAAATGGAAAATGTACTATATTTTTAGTACAATAAGAGATTCCAAAAAACTGTCAAATCTCCAGAATTCTTTACCATTTCATCGACACGAATATCTTCGAAAAGATAAAAGATAAAAAGTTGGCATCTGCATAAAATCTCGAGGTTAATATTAAACGGTGACCAACGTATTTACCTTTTTCAACACGTACTCTTATAGCTGAGGAAAATTGCATTCTTAACTCGCTCATTGAAACAAATCCACGATCAATTGTATTAGGTTTAAATCGAATATGATCCACCATGGAACAAAAGTTATTTATCTATCTAATGTCAAACTGAGAATTGATAAACGTTAAAGACGCTGGACTAACACAGCGAACCGTTTCGACGCACTTACTACTGTTTCGCGTTCGGATATGCCGATCAATATGCACGCTATGTGGAAACTGTACAGTGAACCTCGGGGAAAGCCTCGTGTTTTGTGTGTTCCGCGTGTACACACAGTCACGCACAAGCGTATGGAAACATGGATATTGTGTTATGCGGGAACGAAACACGAATCTGGTGAAAGATATTTTCACTGCGAAAACATGTAAACTGCAGGACTATCGGTGGTGCGAATCGAACCCGATTCGACCGGTTTTATCAGTCGAAAAGCAGATTTCTATTCAAAATGATAAAATACGGAGCACGCGGACCCGATCGGTTGAATTCAATTCGTGAATAGCACGGATTACCTTCTATGTGCGTGTATCGAGTATTCTTTCTTCTATGTATGTGAATATTTTTTATATAAGTTTTTATATAGTTTTTTTATAAAGTGTCCTAGATATCTTCTACTAAAAATCTTCTGGAATATTCAATGAATAAGAATAGAAAGAAAATGTTGTATAAACATGTATATGTAAATGGTGGATTGAAAAGTTATGAGAAAAATATGAAATAACAACAAATTGCTTTTTTTCGTTATAGTGGTTAATTTAATATTGAACGTGGATCTTAATGATGAATAGGTCGAAGAGTATTAATTTTTCATCGTCAATTTTTCTTAAAACTTGCATTCTTCATATTCTCATAGCTAGTGTCATTAATCAAATTTTCCAACTTACAAAATACAGATTACCAATTTTAATCAATTTTCTTGCACATAACAATAAGTTTAATAACAGGAACAAAGAAATAGCGAAAAGTTAAGGAATAAATTCGACAAAAAACGTCTATAAGTTGATTATCCTATTGGATGCGAATTTATAAAAATTCCTTCAGCAAAAAAAGTCTCTAATCTGCGGTCGTCAACTTTTGCAAATCGTGCAGGAGATTCTCTTCTGCTTTGTTACCCACGAAATTGGGGCATAATCTTTATGAAAGGGACCATTCAATGTACAATTTGAACCAAAAATTACTTTCTAAAGGCTTGGCTAATGTTAGATGGAAATGAAGATATAAATAAATTGTCGGAATCAGTGCGAATAGGTTCGTGCAAGCGGACTAGAAAGCCAACGCAAATACTCAACACGTTGGTGCGGTTTAACCAATGCAATAATGCGCGCAGCTACGTTCTGCAATGCGGCGAGCTCTAGTCTGTAATCGGCTGTGTAAATTCTACAGCTTTTATCTTTCGTCGAAAGTAACGACGATAAAGAGTAAACTTAATCTCTCCGTGGCCTTTTTCCTGATTATTATGATATGCCATTTGCAACGTAAAAGGTAGCCCATATTCGGCATCGTGGTAAATAGCAGCCTATGGAACAAACTCGCGTGACACGGAATTCGAAACTTCTGCAATTCGCGCTACACATTCTACCAACTACCGATTTCTACTAATTATACTTTACACATATAGATGTATAGACAGGATGTTATCTGCTAAATGCATGTGTATTGTCTTTTGAAATTATCTGCACTGTGGCGGCACTCGACCACGGAACTTTCCAACGGCTCCCCGATACAAAGCGCTGTACCTTCAAAGCGTAAAGCCGACAAGCCTAATGTATCATTGATATCCCTACGGCTCTTTCGCCGAATATTCTGAAGAATGCATTCGCGGTAATCGTCGCGGACATGTAATAAACGCGTGCGTAGTGGCGATATCGAGAGGCAACAAAGAAAGAATCGTTTGGTTTCGAACCAAAGGTTCGCTCTGCCCTGAGCTGCGAAGTGCGAAAAGTCATAGTTGGCAAACACAATTAGAGACGCGAGATTATCGGCTCTTGTTAGTTCATCGTTAATCGTTAATCATTGATCGTAAATTGTTGACTGTTGCTTGTTAGTAGTTTAAATTTTTTGTTGAAAATCAAGAATATTTCTTGTGCACACCTCAGCACTATCGGACAAAGGTTTTGAATCGTTGTATATTCTGTAAATTTCAGGAATTTAAGAAAGAAATTTAATTTCGAATTTTTTAGTGCAGAGGATTTTATAATCAAGAATCTTATATGATAAAAAGAAAAATTATTGTCGATACCTGTAGCGTTAACTTGGAATTCATAATACAATTTATACTACTTTGTATTCAGAGTAACAACAAGTAGAGAAGTGATTCCAGATTTATATTATTCATAATATATTATAAGTATTCTGCATATGATATAAATAATCATTTATAACTGTAGAACGTCCATCGTAACATTTAAACAATCGTGATCATTAGGATGAACATTTTACTTAACCTGATTAGAGGATCAGAAAGGAAGTTAAGAAGTAGAAAAGAAGTGGGAAACTTCCGTTTGGTATGTAAAACGCAGAAATTCTACGGTTTATGTTGGTCGATTCGAAAGGTAGGAAGCAATCGTCGAAGTTGTTTAAATATTTAAGATAAGAAGCAACGAGGCAAGAGATGTGAAGCAAGCCGATAAAAATTCTTATCACGAGAACGAAACTCGAGGACGCGACATGCAATTTTTCGTTCACAGTTCGTCTTGGTTTCATTCGGTCCAGAATTTTACCAGCAGCTAAGCACAGCTGAGCACAGCTGCAACTGTATGATCTGTCGGTTGTTGGACAACACGCAGAGGCGGTACGTGCAAGAAGAGGGAAACGAGCCAGTTAATCTCGCGTTTCCCGTGAAATGGGAAATTCTGTATTCTGCGTTCACATCACAATCTTTTTGCTTCTTTAACATATTACAAAATAACACGAAAATAATTTATTTATAGATTTCGATGTCTGATGAAGAAATTATTAACACTAGAGTCAAATTGACTGGTTTTACAATTTTATTTTAAAATTCATACCTCATGTTATATCTTTTTCCGCAACGATAACTAAAAGAATAATTAAATGAATTTTAATTATCTTGTTTTCTACGTTTTCAAACTGAAAATAATTTTGTATCAAGGCTACTTATGCCAATATCAGTCATAATGAAAAAGGTTTCTGCAATCTGTTCATCGAACCCCAATCAACCAGTTTCCTTGTTTTGTACAACTCACAGGTTTTTTGAATTTTTACTGCGTATCATTCGATATGATGATATCAGTTATCAGGAAAATTGCGGATCGATCGCTAGATGCTAACGCTAGAAGTCAAGATGACTGGCTCTACAATTTTATAAATGTGTCAACCCTCGTTTAGATATCCCAGATGGATTAATAATAAAAATGTACTACATAACATGAAATTCCTTCCGTGAGAAAGCTACAAATCAATAAATATGAAAATACTCTATTATTATTACGTATTTTTTAAAGACCAGTCATTGTGACTGTTTTGGTAGAAATAGCTTCGTGTTAATTATCGGTAATTCTAGTGTTAAACATAGCATTCCGTTTATCTGAGCTCATGGGAGAAACAGTTCACTCGTAATTCACTAATTCTCTTTATTACCTATGATTTTTCGTTCGTATAACAAAAATTCAAATTCAGCTAAGAACATTCAATCGGCAGAAGCTTATTTAAATTTCATTCCAATAATGAACTTCAGATAAATGGAATTGTGTACAATGGAAATGTTTTCGCTATACAGTGGAATAATCCTGTTTCATGTAACGATAACAATGATTCTGCAACGGGTAATTTTCAACCTTTTGAATTCTGAAAATTTTCCTAATGCAATCAGTCATTACAGCATGTTTTTGTAACGAAATTTTTAAAAAATTTATCTGCAACAGAAAAGAATGATTTATTTTCTGCAGTAACTTTTTCTCCTTTTACATTTATTAGTGGTAACTTGTACCAAAGCAGCATACACAATTAAATTTGGCGTAATTTTTGTATCATCGTTCGTAAGAATCTTGCAGAACTTATTGCAGCATTTGCCAAAAGGAATGACCATGTTTGGCATACTGTTTGAAAAGAAAATTTCAATATCAACAGAACGATACTATCGGTGAGACTATTCAAGTAAGCAAATCTCGTGACCATTAATCCATTAATTCTCGCTTCCTTAACGATCACGAACCAGAAACCGTAACGATGCTCATCTAGCTTTTACAATCGCCACTCAAATATTACCCAAGCGTGATGTTAAAGAGAGAAAGTGGTTAATTGATGGATGAACATTGCGAATTTTACGATTCATCCGCATACTTTTTCTTGGGTTAGTGGTTTTTTCATTAACCCTCCAACTACGAGGTGTACTAGTCGAATTTTATAGCAACTCGTAAGGAAGATCGTAAATCTTCTTTCTTAGTATTGCATCTTAGTCTTTACGAGCAAGGATTCTAAGATGAGACGTAAATTCTGCTGCATTTTCACGCGGTGCAACCTTGCGTACGAGTGAAAATAATCCAGCGTGTAATCAAAGTTGGTATTTATCCGGATTTCGTCGAACAGCGTCGTACAACGTTATTGTCTGCGGTGTAGTTCTTTGAACTTCCGGTTCTACGAAAGTTTTAATTGCTTGAAGCCCGATCCTTCGTCGTATTGATCTGTCTATTCAACAAGTTTTCATGCTATGGTGTACAACCGTTCTATCGTGTCTGATGACATACTGGTCTATTCTACTAGCGAAACTACTAATCCTGAACATTCTCGTTCAACTTGCGGCACATCAAAGAGGAGCGATCATAATCTCGTTATGGCTTGCCTAACTAGGCACGGTCTTTGTCTGCTAATGGGATATTTAATCCAAAATAGCTCGATTCTACGGTCAAACCTGACCAACATTGTAACATTCTACTTTGATGTTGCTGGTTTATTGCAAAATACATGTCGTAAGATTATCTTGTTCTAACTGATCGTTTGTGAAATCGAAAATTAGAATACTCGTATCTTTGAGTTTATAGATGCTGTTGATATTGGTTTCTAGCATTTTATTAATTCTAGAAATTCGAGGCAACAAATTTCTAAGAATGAAACATTTCTTAGAAATTTTCCGTAAGAAACCAGAAATCAAATTACGTTCTCAGAAAATTCCCGAAGCAGTGATTCTTTTTTTCAATACATAATATTCCAGAAGAATTCAAATTATAATCGCAGAGAACCGTGCAGATATCAAATCGAGTTGAAGCAGTAAGCAATGAGGCCGGCGAACAATTACGATCGCGGGTCCATAATTAGGTGAATTTCGATCTTGGCCGATGTAATTAGAGGAAAATTGCTGTATGCTCACGAGCGTGCCGCGGCAGATGAGGTACGCTGTGCAAACTGAATTACCACGAGGTGTAATAACTGCGCGGGGGACCGATCTTCGGCCGATTATGCTCGCGAACGAGGCAGACCGCGGCCTATCGTCGTTAGGTAGGTCACTTACGAGTAGTAATTGTAACTGTACTGAACCGTCCAACTGCTGTGTACTCAATTAATTCACGATAATCCTAATTGCTAATTGCGCCCGGTTCCGTTCAGCTCCGCGCTTCCTTCGATTCACCTTTCATTTCCGTCACGCGATTCAAACGTTGCCTCGAATGTTACTCGGCTTACCGTATTGATCACTCGACGGCAGATATGTATTAGTCGTTTCTGTGATTGATGAGTTACATTGATCGATTTTGTGAAAGAGATAGGAATTAAGGTAGTTTCTTTTCGTTCTTTTATAAAATTAGAAAAATGTATGAGCGTGAAAATGAAATAATTTTAGTGAAATGGTAAGAATATTTTATTTTTCTTACTTGTCAAAATATATAGTGGAAATGTTCGGTTCCTATGACACGCTTTTCCAATAAAATAATAAGCAGTCTATTTAATATGAAAACTATATAGTTGTCGGGTCGGCGTTATAGTTAGGATTAGGATTAACGTTAGAGGCGTCTAATGAATCCATTGTTGTTATAATAAAAAATAAAAAATAAAAATAAAAAAGTAATATAATATAAATAACCGCGGTGATTAAGCACTGGTGATGACAATGCACTTTCCTCCAAGGTCTAAGTCTGAATCTCGATTAAGATAAAACCCGAAAAATAGGGTTCGTGTGTGGCGAGCCACGGGGCAGAAACCATTGGAATGTTTGAGTGCCGCTATAACTATTTATTTTGAGGAGAGCTATGCAATTATTCTATACTTCTATTAGGTAAAAACGTTCATCCCGTGACCGCGGCTACGTTCGGTGAGATTAATTGTCGCCTCGAGCTCAAACTCGTTATCGCAAATCTCGGACAATTATAATCAGGTTAACTTATGAATATTAAAGTATTGGGGATTTTCCAAAAAATTCCAAAAGGTGTCCTTTTATATCCGAGATGAAGTAATTGTAATAAATTGTAATTGAAGTAATTCTGTTATCTTTTGATCGTTTATTACTTCCATTTCTTACTATTCAGTCTGAATCACATATTCATGATCTCGTTCCAAACAATTTCAATTCTCTTGATAAAAATGTATTACAATAATGGTACCTATGGTAATTACCTGTACGGTATAAGCATGGTCATATATCTATCGTTTCAGCAACTGCTTCCTCACATTGTAGCATTTACTTTTTACAATATATAAAAGCTTTTATTCTTCGGAAATCTCTTGGCTCCAAAGCAAGAAGACCATCACAAGCTGTAACAAGGATCTACACCGAAGAATGGAAAAGTGTGGAGAATTCTGTCAACCCGAATCCGCCCTTTCCCGTCGTAGTCGCCGTTCTTTTAACAAACCCGGTCATTTAATCTTGTCACGTTGGAATTCACGACGAGATGAGGCCAGAAACTAATCCGCTCCAACATCGAATCTTCCTTCTCTTTCTCAGAATTTTTCCAATCTCCTCGGAGTGATTAAACGTTCTTGCTCCATAGCATGACTCACCAGTGTGTCCCGCGCGGCCAGCACACGCCTAACCACAGGATTAAGTTCCAGTGGCTAGATCCAATGGACGGCCAGGTCGATTCGACCCGGTAAATAGGTAATTTAGAAACGAGAGAAGAGGCCGACAGTGTTTACCGCGATAAAAGTAGAGAAATCTGGGAATCGAGTATCTGGATATGAGGGACGGTGATTGTATGGCCGCGGGGCTGTTTTGTGGTCGACGAGGAACGCCCTTTAATTTCCGGGACAATACCGAGAAACGAACCCCCCTTCGCCATGGTGCTGACAAACGTTTCCAATAAAAGGATATTTATGTCTGTTAAAAGTTTGTCGCGAGTTGTTCGAGTTGAACCAAACGAAAAACGAGGAGTAAACAGAAAAGAAGATATACTGTGAGTATAAGGAGAAGATATTTTATGAGCGGCTTGTGAAAATATTCGAACACTTACCATAAAGAACTTTTATGCCTATATCGTATATTTTATGTAAACCATTTTGAAATTTTATTAACGCTGTAATAACACAGGAATATTATAAATATGTTGATGAAGCTTGAAAAGCCTTGAAATCTGGAAATGTACGTAGAAATTACAAGATGTATAAATCATTATGAAATTATCACATCGTCAGAATTCTTGCCTTTATTTGGAACATTAGACACAAAGAATGTGTACATTCATGATTATAATAATAATTTCTTCAATTTTATATAACAACATTAATTGTTTTCATGTCCATATCTGTCGCGTCTTTGCATATTCTCTATATTCGTCAATTCTGATATCCTTATTACCTGTTATTATACTTGTTGTTACCTATTAGGTTGTCCGGAAAGTTTCTTTCCTTTTATAAGGAAATAATAGACGCACAATGTCTTTTGTTTTATATTAGTTTATTGAATTATTCACGAACATAATAATAGAAATAGAACGAAATTATACCTAATTGAATAAAATAATATAAAACAGAAATTGTTGTTCATCTATTATCACCTTATGAAACGAAAGAAACTTTTCCACCTAACAACCTAATAATTAGTTCTGAGGAGACATTTGAGCCTTTTTTTGCCTAATTTACTACATATTTTTTAAATATTATTCAAGGTAGAGGACTGTAAAACATATATAATTATTCTAATTTAGTATACTAGTAGGTCGTCCGGAAAGTTTCTTTCGTTTTATAAAGAAACAATGGATGCACATTTTCCGTTTTATATTATTGTATCAAATTCCGTATGGTCCATTCTGTTCTATCAAAATAAAGACCACAACGTTCGACAGATTATTTTTCATATTTGCATAAAGATGCATCGTTGTAAAAGACGTGTCTGCAAAAGAAAGATACTTTCCGGACAACCTAATATTATAATTCTTCCAAATAATTTCAACAAATTTTTGCTTTGTACATTATATTAGTTCGCAACCATGCATGACTACAATGTTCTGATCGATTAGTCGTTTCCTTTAGACTTTATTCACATCGATCGTCCAAGGTGCTTCTACACCGTTTGCTCCCACTGTTGCATGTTGATCGTCGTGTCATCGCAATTGGTATCTTTAAAGATTTATCGTTTAAAGGTTTATCTGAAGAAGTAGCTGAAATCAAGGGGCCATAGACCATACCTGGATGACTGTTTCCCCGAGACTCGTTCGATCCTAATTTGCATTTTTTACATTCTTTTATACTTTTCGATATAGAATTGCTTGGTTTTTTTTAGTAAGTAAACCACTTTACGTTTCGATGTTTAATAGCGTCGATAGGGTGTGCATGAGAGATCGATCAACTAGAACAAAATCTGGGACGATCTCCGTACGGAATCCCCGTACAAATGTAAATTTTTCGCGAGTATTGCGAAATATCGGCGCAAATTGCGGCGAGCCACGAGAATTTCGTTTCCCAACAGGATACCCGGTTTAGATTTATAAGCTCGTTTTTAAATCGAAACAAGATTTAGGTATTTCCTCCTACACATACACCCCATCTATTTTTATTTTTTTTATGTCTTTTTTTTTATTTTCGTCCCGATGTGCATGCATGAATTTACGTGTTCGATAACCAATTTTATGCAGAATGTCACGAAATATGTCAGAGATATTTATAGGTTCGATACTAGACACCGAAACGATGAAAAAACTTCACGTATAAAAATGTTGTTTAAGACTATTTTTCAAGCCATATATAATTTCGTTTTACGTTAAATATATACTGGTTCTTGCCTCATTCACACTTCGTGTTTCTATTATAATATAACAGCCGAAATCCCTTTTACACTCTATGATGTCATTTGTTCCAGTTAGTGGATTATTGATAGAACGAGAGTACAAAAATTTGACGGTGACCCAGATCACAATTAATAAATGATTTTTGAAATTTATTAGTCACAATATTCTGTCTTCAATTAGGTTTTCCAATTCATCAATTAAACATTTATGAACGAGATGTCTGACCCTGACCACACACGGTGCAATTTTACTTTACGCCAGTTACATTCAGCAGCAGTTTATTGCTCGCCTAATTTTCCATTATTGTCGCTATTATTCTATTATTATCACACTATTATTGTGATCTGTGATTATGTAATGTATCAAAATCCTAAATGTTTTATTGGACAATTTGATCCTGTTCAAGTTAATAAAATAAATAACGAGACCATGAAAAGAATCAATAATTGTTCAAAGCTAAGGAATATAGGACCCTTTTGAAAAGTCATTATCGCCGTCTAAATTACAACTGAAAATTGTGTAAAAATCAGATGGACATGAATATTTGATTATTACAGCTTGTTACGTAGCACTTTCCCTTAACCGTGTGTCGACCATCGTCGACTTTTCTGTTATAAAACGTAACAGTAATAATTTTCGTGGCTTTCTACGCCATCCCGTGTACCAGCCTGCGGCAAAATATTTGCACAACGCGCGACAGTTATCGGGAATTTGAATATCCATTGTTAAACCGAGTCCGCCCATCCACCTTCTACCCCCCCCCTCCTCTCTTCGCCCTTTCTGGTCGGGTTTTATCTTCTGGAATAACAATCGTTAAAATAACATAATACCCGTTGTAATGGTTACGTTCGCTGCATTGTTTCAATTTTTAGCCAGCAAGTCGGTGCGTGCTTTTTGTTAAAACGTTTCGGGTATTCGTTGAATGCCGACATTACCGTTGTTGCCAGGCTAGAAACTATATTGACGAGTTAAAATGAGATTTTGTTCTCTCTCTCTCTCTCTCTCTCTCTTCCTTTTGCAGCAGGAAGATTATGCATTAATTTTTCTATAGTTACATTTATTCAGAAATTATTTCTGGATAATAGATAATTCAAAATTCTAAATAATATAATATATTTATATGCAATACATTTACGGGATTTACTTTTAAATGTGTATTTTTTTTATATTGATTTTATTTTGGTAATTTTGGTTAATACGAAAGAATGAAAAATAAAATTGTAGCTTACAGACGCGTGCACCATGTGCAAGTTTTAGTTCGCAGAGGCTAGATAGACCCCAAAGTAGGAAACTTTGTATTTTGCTTATGAAAGATTGCTTCAAACTTTTTCAATTGTAAATGTAGATACAGGGTATTGTTCGTGTTTATCGTATAGTAACAAGTAAATATCGGCAATCAGCAAAAATTCAGAGAAAATTCATAGTCTTTCTTCAAGAATTTTGTCAATCTTCTTTAGTATTATTCTACTGTAAAATAAACTGAATGTAAAGATCCCAGCACTCTTCTTTTAAAAATTCCCGAGAACGACGATTAAAAATTTCTTTTCTAATATTGTTTCAATCCAAAGTGAATGCAATTTAAAGATGTTAACTTTCTTGTCCCAATAATTTTCAGAATTCTATCAAAACTTTTCCTTTCAACACGGTATCCCAACTAAAGATACCTGGACTACAAATTTGAACAGTCTTCTTCTAAGAATTTCAAAGCTTCCTAACGTCTAAGAAACTCAGAGCTTCCAAGAATTCCAATTACTCTACCAAAAAATCCTCTGTTTAAATTATGCCAATCCAATGAAAACCTGAATTTGAAGGCTTTAAAAATTGCAACATTCTGCTCGCAAGAATCGCGAAGAATTTTCCACTAAATCTTCTTCGTCCTAGAAGAATTAGCTATAAGAACGAAGGTCGTTGTTAACTTGAAATTACAACGATCCCTTTCACGCTATCCCCGCGGATTTCAAGTTGCTAATTGCCAAAATGAAACGCGATCGCTCGGACGAGCGTATCAGCACGTCCGTTGATTTCCCAGGACGATCTTTCAACCAGTCATTAACAAGCAGAAAGAAAAAAAGAAAGAAAGAAAGAAAGAAAGAAAGGAAATGGTGGAAGCTGCGTGTGTACCCACGGGTCATGGAATAAATTTCCTTCGTCCTTTTTTCTTCGTAAATAACAACCCATGATTAAGGATAAATATGTGGTGCTGCAAGCGTTACTGTTAAAAGAGCTTAAAACGAAGCTTGGGTTGGATGGTTCTGGAATAATTTAAAACACATGTGAGAAGCTTTGAGTTTGGGAAAAGGAAAAGACGTTCCATGTTTGGAGAACAAATCTTTGTCTAATTAGGTTTACTTTGATCGTACAGAGAAGTTAAGCGAAAGGCGGGTAAAAGTTTGCTTAATAGAGGATTTTAGCTGAGATTCTGTTAGAAGCATGTTCTAGTTGATGCTTTGATAATCGAAAACTTGTGACGGTAGAAAGTTGCGGGTAATACTCGTAAGGAGATTTGATCCGGTTGATTGTTTTTCAAATATTTTATTATTTATTGGCAGTTGAAGAAAATTTTAATAAAGATATTGTCATCGTAAGGTGGTTTTTATTTTCTTCAGCATTGTGTAACATTGTAATATGCGATACCTGACAGAAAATTTTGGACGATATAGGAAATATCTATCTGTATGTACGGTATATGTATATCGGGTGAAAATACAGGATGGATCGCTAAATTATTACGATTTCCTCGCGCTCAAATAGCTAATTGGAATTAATTTACCTTGTTGAATAATTCAAAATAGGTAATGATTAAAACAGCGTCCTTTTGGACGTGTTGCATTGCACGCGCTTAATATGGCAGTAATGTGAAGTTAATAATACCGCATGGATTTTCCAAACGGATCATCAAATATCGCTTCGATACGATCGCGAGGATAAAGGTCTATCTTGGACTTTGAGGATAATCTTGCTCTTATTTTCATGTCGTCAAACTTTTATATGGATCAATCGCAAAATCTTTAAGAATCTTAAGCTGCCATGTATCGACATTTCCAAGAATAATGATACTAAAAAATTCGATAGGAGAAGAGAAAATTAAAAATTAATCTGTACTATTTAATGTTTAATTCTTTATGAAAATGAAACCGTAATATTCCGTACAAAAGAAGGAAACTACAAATTAATTACTGTCGATGATCATTTCATCCCTATTTCCACACAATTACACCACCCTCCTTCATATAAATTCCTTCTTGAAACCCTCTGAAACGGTAAATCTGTTCTTAACGTTCGAAGAAACCCTTTCTATGTCTAATTTAAATTTCCCCGGAAGAAAAACGTTGTTGGTCGGGGAAGCCGCTGCATCGAGACGCTACAACGAAGAACAACGAAAGCCGCGAGGATTCACCGATGTAAAAAAGTTCTTCCGGCGGTAGCTGGCGCGGAAATTGGCGTTGTGAGGGAAAGAAGTTGCCTCGACCGGATGGATGGGAGAAAAAAGAAACGTCATAGAGGCCGGTAACGCGGTTAGACTGGCTGGTCTCCGCGACACCCAACTTTCCTCGTAACCGTACGCCGCTATCATTTTTTATGCATTTCGATGAGAAGCAAACCCGACCACGAATCCCCTAAGGAAACTTGCTCGTTTCTCGTTCGTTGGTATAAAAAAGTTTTTCTATCGGGATATCAAACCCTCTCTCTATCCCCTGTCTCGTAGCGTGCCTCAATCTTTTCACAGTTGGAAAGTACGTGCGTGTTCAGAGAGTTTCGCGCAGGCTTTGTGGCTTTCTTTAGGCAATTCGCCTTACGAATAGACTGTGGATATTCTTTGTAAATTTGTATATATACGGTCAAAACGAGAGTAATAGAATCTAAGCAGGAAGTTTCACCTACTGAACGGTATAACTTTGAAATATTGTACTTTAAATTTTCTATACGGTTTTGCATATTATCTGCAATATGTGCGTTTTTATTACATTAATTTTGTTTTTTTATTATTTTCATTTCGCTATAAATAATTAATAACTGAATCTGCAATTGGGAATAATAACGTGTCTGAATTTTTCAAAGAAATTTTTTCAAATTTGATGATTATTTTCATTTCGCTATAAATAATTAATAACTGAATCTGCAATTAGGAATAATAACGTGTCTGAATTTTTCAATGAAATTTTGTCAAATTTGATGATTATTTTCATTTCGCTATAAATAATTAATAACTGAATCTGCAATTAGGAATAATAACGTGTCTGAATTTTTCAATGAAATTTTGTCAAATTTGATGATTATTTTCATTTCGCTATAAATAATTAATAACTGAATCTGCAATTGGAAATGATGATGTGTCTGAATTTTTCAATGAAATTTTGTCAAATTTGATGATTATTTTCATTCCGCTATAAATAATTAATAACTGAATCTGCAATTGGGAATAATAATGTGTCTGAATTTTTCAATGAAATTTTTTCAAATTTGATGATTATTTTCATTCCGCTATAAATAATTAATAACTGAATCTGCAGTTGGAAATGATGATGTATCTGAATTTTTCAAAGAAATTTTTTCAAATTTGATGATTATTTTCATTCCGCTATAAATAATTAATAACTGAATCTGCAATTGGGAATAATAACGTGTCTGAATTTTTCAAAGAAATTTTTTCAAATTTGATGATTATTTTCATTTCGCTATAAATAATTAATAACTGAATCTGCAATTGGGAATAATAACGTGTCTGAATTTTTCAATGAAATTTTGTCAAATTTGATGATTATTTTCATTTCGCTATAAATAATTAATAACTGAATCTGCAATTGGAAATGATGATGTGTCTGAATTTTTCAAAGAAATTTTTTCAAATTTGATGATTATTTTCGTTTTGCCATAAATAATTAATAATTGAATCTGCAATTGGGAATGATGATGTATCTGAATTTTTCAAAGAAATTTTTTCAAATTTAATGGTATTTGGAAAAATTATTGTTATTATACATATTGTTATTTTCATTTTATTATAAGTAATTAATAACTGAATCTGCAATTGGGAATAATAATGTATCTGAATTTTTCAAAGAAATTTTTTCAAATTTGATGATTATTTTCGTTTTGCCATAAATAATTAATAACTAAATCTGCAATTGGAAATGATGATGTATCTGAATTTTTGAAGAAATTTCAATTATCATGAATCTTGGCAAAGTATCATTAAATTTGAAAAAATTTCTTTGAAAAATTCAGATACATCATCATTTCCAATTGCAGATTCAATTATTAATTATTTATAGCGAAATGAAAATAATAAAAAAGCAAAAAATAAAAAGCAATCGATTTTTAATACTGAATTAGTATTGTTAAGCGATTATATATGTAAACTGCCTCGAGTTCAAGTGTGATAGAAACTCTCTCTGTTTACGGACAACCATTATTAAGAGACACTTATTTGCCAAACGAACGGATAGAGAGCAACATCAGAGATAGACAAGATCACAGAAGAAAGAATAATTATTTAAAACATTGAAAATCGATGGAGAAAGATCGGTGGCTCAGGACGTTGAAAATCGATTCTCGATTTTCAGGTAGACATTGCACAGAACTTGTTATTTCTTGTTTACTCTTATAGATTGGTATTAATTTACTCCTGTATTTCATTTAAGTATTTTTTCACGATAAACTCGATTTTCAGACTTCAGAATCGATCACCTGAACTACCTCAAGATTTACTACATTTCATATATATAATTTCAATTTAATTTTACTTTTAATTTTATATATTAGACACGTGATAAGTGGCCTTAATTATTATAACGAACTACTTTTGTCCTATAAAACAGAACTTTCAAATATATGTGTCAAATAATTCTTTCGAATATACTGGATGGAAAATTGTTTGCCTTTTCATCTACCTTCTAGTAAGGGGAATCTTTTTTTATGGATCTCAGTACTATGTTGTTTTCAGTTTCAGTCGAATTTCAGTCGTTCGAGCGTAACATTTTGACGAAGCATAGACACGGCCATTGAAACTAGCATATTTTATTCAATGAACCGTCAGATATCGTCGAATACTGTCGATGCCTCAGCTAGTAACTGTACGTTTGCTTCAAGCCAAACGAAATATCCAACAGATATTCATGAATTTTGGCATAAAACGTACAACAGAATATTCTCAAATTTTATCAAATGTAAATGTTTCTCAACAATAATCTGAATGATATTGAGACATAGAATTCTTACTCTGATTTATTAGCGATTCTATGTCTACCGTCATTTTTCTTCTTGTCCAATCTGATCTGCAATCTATTTCCAAGATTAGGATCCACTTTAAGTTTTCTTGCACGATTATGAAACTTGTTGCTTGCACATCCACGACGTTGCTACGAAAAACGATAACCAGCAGCTTCTTTGTACCTCGATATAATCTCAACCGATAAACCTTCTTTTTATCTTCTATACAGAAATTTTTTTTATTCTTATTAGCTTCATCGTGCGATGGGAAGATGATAAAACACTTTCAACACTTAATTAAGCTATAATTAAATACGTTAAGAGTAGTTTTTAAATATAAAGTTCGGTAAAGAGAACATAAAATATCAGTACTGAGTGGTGTAACAGAAAATAATGCAAAAACTTTTCACTCTTCCTTTTATATAATACTTGCTGGAGAATTAGTTTAAGAACTACTTACGTTACATTCTATTTTCTACACAGTATATAGTGACACTTGCATATTCTTGCTTTCTCCATTTTAGCGTTACTTTTACCTTTTTAAATGTCCAAGTAGACATTCAGCTACTTTCAAATTCTTCTTTCACATTTTAATCTTAACATTGCCTGAATTTTAATTCTTTTCGTGCATTTCTAACTCAATCGCCAGAAAATGTTATAGCTTACTTGATGTTCGAGTATTCAAATTGAGAAGAATCCTATGAAAGGATAACGACGTAAGTGGGAAAACAAAGTAAAAATCCTTTCAGAAGCAAACGATGTAAATCTCAATTAGAAAGGATTAGAATAATTTATTTTGGCCCTTACAATAACTACACGATACAGCTATGATCGTGAATAGAGGATAATATACACGGATAAATAAATGTAGCTAACACGATACACGTTATTTTATTATTTATGCCGAGGTTATTAGGTGGATGTGATGTTATACGAAGAAATGCGTGGGTAAAGCGTAAGGTAGAAAATATATTTTAGTTACCTTCTGACTGAAAACCCCGAGGCCATCGTCGCCTGTCTACATTTTATGCTTTGCCTTCGATCCTATCTTTTGTTTATACGCTGTCGATGGCTTCAGTGCTTGAGAAAACTAAAAGACTAGATGTAAAGTTTTCTTAGAAGTGGTAACCACTTCAACAATTTACTTTCTTTTGAAGCCTAAACTTGACTACTTTAAATTCCGAAAATCTATGCTAAACGGTGAAGCGAAAATGAACAGAAACGTTCGTTTCTTTAACGTAAGTTGCTTTAAATTGACAGAAAGTTAAGTTATTCAGTTTGGCTTCTCAGAGTCTCATATATCACTTACCGTTTCAACTCTGATTCATAAAAGTATTTGAATTGTAAATTCAGAGACGCAACAATTAAGACTTGCAAAATTTTTATGCAGTCGTGTAAATGAAAGAAATGATAAAAAGCACAGAGATAGAGACAGAAGAATTGCACATTATATAACAAAGACAATCCATCGCTTTCAGCGTCGGTAACGAGCCGTGTTAATTCATTCCGACTTTAATGGCAAAATTCCTTATACGCGAATGCACCACGATGCTGGAAGCGTCGTTCATAATGCACAGGCTGCGCATCTGGCTCATTTCAGCCAAACTTTTGCCAGATATTTTGTTGAAACACATAAGAGATTTTATGTACGTTACCATAGTCGACCGATGTTCCCCGTATAATCGGCGCGTACTTACCGCCATAATACAGGAAATTTGTTAGTAATAATGCGACCATGGGCGCATGCTATCTAAACTTAATGACCTCACGTACATAATTGATCTGCCGCGCTGCGTAAATGCCATGAATATTATAAACGGCCATTATTATCGTTGCGTCTCTAAACATGGTGGACACCTTGTCCTTTGAAGTCCCTGTCCTTTGAATGGCAATAAAGGACCGCACGATGGTACTTTGCCTTGAAAAGGATAAGTTTGGTAATCTTTTGAAAATTTTGATCTGTTTTTGTTCCCAACAATATTTAATAAATTTCTTCGTTTCCTCCTTGACTTTGAAAGTTTGTTGTTCGTGTTTCAGAAATAAAAGAGGAAAAGGTAAGAATTTTTAGTAACGGTTACTAAATAAACACGAGCAAGGTATAATTTTTAGCAGTGAGAGATGTTTGTCTGAAATACAATAATTCTAATAAATAGTTTTCAATTTTTCTTTCGTCCTTTCTCTTTCAAAATTGGTGCACATTTTCGAGGAAAGAATAGATGGAAAGTTTTAATAATATCGAGTAGAACATTTAATAATCTTTTATTCAAATAAGGAGCAAAGTTCTATCAAAACAATTTTCATCTCGTCGTTTCTAGCATCAGTATCAATTGCAGCACTCCGTTGCGCGATCCCATACGACCGCTTTCATCTCTTCAAAACGATGTATCGTTATCCGACCGCGTTTTTCCCCTCTTTTCTTTTATTCCCTGACCCGTTGTTAAACCGCTCTCTGTTACTCTTTTACGCACACGTAGCACCGTGCGCAGGGCCTACGACCAACGCTATAAAAAAAAAAAAGAAATAGGAGCTCGCTTTGCGCAGAAATATACACCGCGGTTCCTGTGTTAACATTCAATATTTTATGTAACTACTCTACTACTCTACTCTAGCTATAAACATTTTATACTGTCGCTCGATCAGAAAGTGACTCGACCGTGAATAAATTTTGAAAAAGAGCTGTAACTTTGTATGCTGATTTTATTTTATTAATGAAAAGTTTTATTGTATTGTTTGTGTTTGTTGGAGTGTTATGATGTAATCATAGAGGAAATTACTTGAGTATAATTAATTACGTTTGCTAGAGCTAGTAATGAATAATGAATGTTCGATTTGAAACCTCAGCTGAATTCACGAGTCCTTTGGTAATTTAATTTGCTATTTAATTTGAACGATAGTTGTTTCTCTACAAGTTTTGTAAACCCTATAATAACATTTTTTTCTTCTCAGAACATGATAAAAAAGATCTTCAAAGTAATAATTAGCAAAATGAAGTTAGCAAAAGGATTTTTGAAAATTATTCTTTTTTAGAGTAACAATTGTATAAAGTGAGCTGATGTAATAGCAAATTAAGGATATAATCGATTTCAAGTAGCTTGAGTTTGAAATGCGCTTTTTAATCTTCAAAGCAGTATAATTAGAGAATCATAGAGTTTACGATTTCATTGCCTTTATCAGCCATAATTTCCTAAGCTCCTTTATTTTTATTCTTGTATTAAGCCCAAATACCCAAATATGAAATGCAACAACATCGACAATCATAGTACAATATGGATCATTTACACCACACATTTAATCATTTACATCCTCTTTAACACAATTTATGATCAGCACAATATCGATCACTAATATTAGACTCGTAGAAATATTATTGCGAATAAATTACATTAAATTCGTGCTACAATTAAGCTATTGTATTTATTGATAGATTCGCTACATTATGTTGTTTCATTACCATCAATTAAATGACATCAAATAGATATTAGTTAACTATTCGGAAATCACTGTGTGCTACGTATACGAGAATTATGAGTGTACTGAACTGATAACTTAAAATGGTGAATAACGAATTGAGGATTATAATATAATTAGGTATTATTAAGTAAAGTACAGATAAAGTAGAATTGGGAAGTATAAGTTAGGTAAAGTATAAGAATAACAGGCTATATTTTCCTAAGCTCTAACATAAAACTCATCAGTGAAATCTGTTATGATTTATAGCAAAAGTCCACAAGTCTCCCTTAACACGTTTTCTACTAAATGCCACTCTAGAAAAATACCGCTATCCAGCCTCTGCAACTACACGCTGTTTTTCATTAGAAATTTCTTTATTTGAAACAATAATGTTCGTTCTAACGCACTATACGTTACTTTTCCCCTTTTTAAAACCATTTTCCTAAAATGCACAACGAAAATGCAACTGTTGCGTTAGCAATGTTACTTAGATAATTGAAGTAACGCAACGTGGAAACATATTTTTAAAAAACCCTTCCTATTTGTGCAAATAAAATCTTGGGTAAAAAGAAAGAAAGAAGAAAGAAAGAGATGAACACGCATTTGGCTCATTAAATTTGAAAAATAGTACGTAACATGAATAGCCATCTTCAACACTATAATAAATATGGAAATTAATATCACTGTGTATTTAATCTTATGGATATGGTAATTGTTTAGATACTTCTGTTGTCTCTGCGAAATATGTATATTACACATATGTAGCTTCTATATACATTTTCAGATGTGTTTCAAACTTTATCAATATAATCGTGGTAATAGCATTTCATTACAGTGCTAATGAAATATCAAAATGTTTGGTATTGGGAAACTTATTGGAGACGTGATTTAAATTTCAGTCCTCTGGTGGTAGAATGGCAAACTACTGAAAGTAGGTCGTTCGTCAATAAATCCTATCAATTAGGTGGCGATCAGTCAGGATGCAATTGTTCGGTTGAGGTCGCAAACCTTGAACGCTATTAATGCTCAAGCTGGAAGTACATTAACACTACGACACCAGTCAAACTGACTGGTTTTACAATTTTATTTTAAAATTTCGTATTTTAAAACTTCATGTTATATATTTTTCCATAATGACTTTCCTAACGATAACCAAAGGAATAATTTAACGAATTTGATTTTATTTTCTATGTATTCAAACTGAAAATAATTTTGTATCAAGGCTACTTATACGAATAAGTAAAAGCGTAAAAGGATTCTGCAATCTGTTTATCGAACTCCAATTATCCCGTTTCTTCATTTTGCCACGCGTTTTTTAACATTTTACTGCATATCATTCAATATGCAGTAGGTGATATCGCTTATCAGGAAACTTGACAGCAGTCAAAATGACTGGTTCTACAATTTTATAAATTTGTCAAGCCTCGTTGAGGGATGATGGTCCCAGATGGATTAATAATACCAAAAATGTACCACATAACATAGAATTGCTTCTGTAAGAAAGTAATAAATCAATAAATATAAAAATATTCTATTACTACGTATTTTTTAAAAACCAGTCATTTTGACTCTTCTCTTGAAGCGCCTGGTACTTATATTGTGTCAGTCTAAGGGGTGCGTTTTCATCAAAATTTCCTGGAAGGTGAGAATCCGTTTCTATCGAATCCTGTGACTGTCAAACTGTCGTGGACGTCCCGCAAGCGGTGCGTCTTGTACGTACCTGGTCGAGGCTGCGTCACAGACGTCCACTTGGCGACGTCGTCTTGGTCTATTATCGAATTCTCATCGGGTATTGAGGTCTATGACATGTGGTTTGTTGTTGAGCGAACCCGTCGAGCACTTAGGATGCCACTTGACCCTTCGACGTGGTGCGAGTTGCAAGCTGCATGACGTGTAATGTGGGAAATTCCAACTTCCGAAAAAATAGCAGATGTAAACTGAGGTCAACCTGAAATCCTGAACAGGTGTTGATTAATTTAAAGCAGCTGATTTATTCAATAGCCTTTAACAATTTTAAGATTATTTAATCGAACACATGTTCTTTGAGAGCAATTTTACTCTGCAGCTTTTTCTTTCGTTCAGACGCTTGAACTGCTATTGATGTACTGGATTCTGTATTAATTGTTTCATGGAATCGCTGCGTTCTTTAAACGACGCACGCGATTATCTAAAAGAGAAAATTTAGTCAAATTTCCGACATGATTTCCTGAAAATTATGAATTTTATTTCCGAACTGTATTTAGGATTACACAATACATACTTACTAAATGATATAAAATCTCTTTCTGAGAAGCCTAATCAGCATAGTCTCATAGACGATGATGTGTTTTATTTTTACGCCCATTTTTAGAACTTTCACGCACACATTCAGGCAGTCAATCATTTCCCCTTAATATAATTTGTTTTTTAATTTCACTATAAGTTTTCATTTTCTAGGGGAAAGTGTTAAAAGCAGACAGTGTTATTTTTACATATACACACAGAAATATTTTTTATTTTTACTTTTTCTAAGCAAAAATTGCATAAATTTGTATATCTACTTGTATAACTACTATTAGATCATTCTTATTATACTGATCAATTTGAAAGCATTAAAACAAATTTTTCAAAAGAGGAGTAGATTTTCACGACGTATCTATTTAAACGTTGGTGATCGTATGGATACTCGACCTACTCTCGACAGTTCGGTTTTCTGTCCTTAGTTTGCATGTAAAAATTCTCGATTTTCCGCTATATTCATTGGAGCTACTTACAAGTATTCGAGTTGAAATACTTTCTTCGGCAACTATATTACGTAACACTTGTCGAGAAAGGAGAAAAAGAAATGTTATTCTTGATAGGAATTTTTTCCTTTTCGTCGATTATGCGATTTAACGAGACGATGAAAATGAGGATCAAGGAAAATGGAACTAAAGAAGAACGAAGAGAAACGATTCGAACGATAATGTCGATGTACACACATATAGCTGTCGTTGATGCACTGTGGCCCACTTCTGGCGCGTATACGGCATTAGTCTCGTTGAAAATGCACAAACGGCGAATCGATGCACAAGTTGGGGAGATCGACCACTGGACCGTGTCGTGAGATTTATCCCGACCCGATAATTTATACAGTGCAAAGGAAACGTGCAGACGAGCCATGGAAAGATGCCAGTTGAGATAATTCGGACGCTCACGTGTCGTTGTCCGTTCGAGTCGTCGATGAGATGAAAGAAAAAGAGAGAAAGAAATATAGAAAAAGAAGGGTATAGAGAAAGAGAACGAGAAAAAAGGACAGAGAAAGACAGGAAAAGAGGCCATCCGGTCAAGGCAGTTTAACACAGTAGAAAATAATGAGACTACGTTTAACCGCGGTTATTAAATACTAGCAGTCGTGTCGCTCGTTAAAAGAAGATAATAGACGTGACGGTTTAAATGGACGAACTTAAAATTTCGATAATTTCGTCGAATGTTGCAGCTAATGATTTTAGCCCTTCAAGTATGAAAATATTGATTGAATTACATATCTGAGCGCTTATCGTAAAAAACTTTATGTCCAAAGTGTATGTGTTTTCTAAAGCATTTTGAAATTTTATCTGCACGCTAATGAGACACGACACCGTCTTGCTTATACTGGTAAAATTCGAAACCGATATGAAAATGTAATATACTAGAAGCTATAATATTTTGATTACAAACGAAACAAAATTTGATATAAATGAAATAAAAAATTATTATTTTTATCACAATATTTTATCAAGTATATGTATTTAATTGGAAAATTAATACACAGCGTAGATAGCCTTTTTAAAAATATAATGAGTGTGAAAAATGATCTCACTGAATATCGAGGCTTCTTGATATAATAAATAATTCGCTATTTGAATACTTTCGTGATCTCTGCGAAATACATTCATGCACTAAATATCTGGTAATTTCTATACACATGTTCAGATTGATTTCAAACTTTACCAATACAACCATGATAGCCCATTACAATGCTAATGAACTTTCTACAAGCGTACGAATACTTTCGTAAACCTGTGCTTTCCATCGAAGTGATTGAATTAGCAATGTAATTTCATTCGATCGTTAATTGTATCAATAGCAAAGGAGAACTGATATACATTCGGATTAAAACTTTTCCAAGCTTTCTGTCTGAGAAGTTGAGTGATCAATTTTTAACCGATATTGGCCGCGCAGCTTTACGATTGATAGATTTCCTCTGGCATCGTTTGTTTTTCAAACCAGTTCGACCCTGGAAACGTATTAACGCGATGCAACGTGCAATTTAATTTCGTAGAGTTACAACGATCAAATCGGTTTTAGTTAAATATTTGCCCACCCCCTGTGTGTTTGTTACGGTTAATTATGCCAAAATGTTGCCAGTTTTTATACATCAATTACCATCAAGTACGCGGGATTGTGTCTCTGTATTAATACGCGGATAATTAGATCGCGCGTATAATTGTTAACGACAAGAGCCACAGGAGCTTAAACGTCGTTGGACGATGGCGTAATTTCAATTATAAACGGAATTATGGCAGTACCGAATTGGTGGAATTTTATTCGATATAATTCATATCTCCAATAAAACTTGCGACATTTATTGGATTACTATCCAATCGGGCGGCTCGCAACGAATTTTCCTCGCAGAATGCTCCTGGGGGAAACTTCAATCAAATTTTCAACTCTCTGTCCGTAGTTCTCTGCCGCTTCCTCTCTGTCGTCTACGGACGTGATCGTTGGATATCTCCGTTGGAATTTCGAAGCTGTCGATTTTGCCAACGTTAATTCTAGAAAGTAATATCTTAGAACGATCAGAGTGAATTGTTCGATGATTTAGAAGATTACTAAATATGTACTAGTTGCTCTCGTTTACAATTAAACAATAATTTTATCGATATTAAATTTATAAAAACTAGCTGGTTCAAATTGGAGAAACTAAATTTTCTTTATTACCAAAGACTCAGGTTCAATAAATTCTACAAGTAAAAACAACATTAAGTTAAAAGTAATAATTGAAAAGTTAAATTAACAATTTACCACAGCTCTTTAATTCTCGCTTGAAAACTACGAATCAATATTCGCTACAAATATATTGTCAAGTGGAAGGAACGCGATACGAGACGTAAAGTTTAAAAAGTATACAGTAGAAAATTAAAGAAGAAAGAAGCAGAGGGAAAAGATATCCCACTGTAATGATCGTTTAAAAGTAAAACGAAGAAATAAAATTTCTGCTGGGACGAAATATGATAAAACAGGTATAACGAACATAGTAAGAAAGCAAGGCAATCGTACAGGAACCACCAATTTTTTATTTTTCTTTCTCCTTGAAATAATATTTTGTGAGAAGGAAAGATCAACAAAACATAAACAAAAGAATAACAAAGGAATCTCGTTATTGCAGGTCTGAAAGAAACGAAAAAATAGCATCGTTCAATCATTCTCAGATGAATTTAAGGGAAGTCGAAAACACTTGCTCTCGAAGGCTGCATTGATGATTCCTATTCATTGCGATGGTTGCATCGCGAATCCTCGTGCGAGTAGACCTCATTCGCGACTCTCAGAATAGAAAAAAGGACGATCGGCGCGTACAACACGAGACTGCAATAATGTTAATACTCTGTCATACTTGAACGAACTGGATGAAAGTTAAGCGAATTCTAACGAAGTGCCTCGTAGTCAAAAGCGTAAAGAGCTTCACACCTTTCAGCCCTTTCCTTTAGAATAAGATACAGAGTGTTACGTGCTATTTAGTCCAATTGACAACGAGCTCCACTTTCGGCTAACTTGCTATGTACGGGAGAGGATTAAAGTTGTTCGAAAGTAAATTAACAATATAAAATAATTTATGCAAATCTTACTCGATCTCGATATTGACAATTGACTGACGGATATGAAATTCCACGGTTGATAAATGACGACTCTTCGATAGACGAATGCTAATTAATTTACTCGACAACCGAACGGTAATTATTCTCATACTGACTTCTCTGGGTCGCTACGTTTATATCCGTGGGAGGAGAAAAAACGTCGGGATCTTTCCTTTGAAAATGTTTAGGAAGATCTGGACTGCCGACTTTGTTTAGAATTTAAATTGTCTTAATATCGTAATAAAGGCAGAATATAAAAACATAGACGAGTTTTCGCAAGGCTTTAACTGCCTTTCACTTCAAATATTGCAAGCACGGTTTCGAATAAACATTTTAAATTACCTCGGTTTAGGAGGATTTACCAATTTTACTTTACGGATCGCGGGACGTGACAGAGAAATCCTATTGCTGAGAGGTGGTTGAACGCTAACCAATGAAGAATTAGTTGCTTTTTTCGCTAGTTGATGATTTAATTGCTACGAGAGGCAAGGAAAAACTCCCAATTCTCTATTTAATCCTTAGAAGCTTTTGACTGTAAACGAGACTGAAACGAAATATGAAAAATGTTAAACTACTTCAAGAAAATCTCTACATCTTTATTTATGACTTCCGTGACTTGGGGACCGCTATTATACAGGAAATAGAATTTAGTGAAACAAAAATGCAATCTAACTAAGCAGAGGTCCATATTATTGTACCCTTGAATATACGTCATGTTTTGAGTTACAAGGTGTAGGAACAAAGGAGCTAATAAATAGATCTGTATTTATGTTCCTTTAGCTAAAGGGTGATTTTTTTGGTAATGTCCTTTTATTATAAATATATGAACGTGCTGCCTATTATTTTATTGTATTGTAACACCGAGAGAGTAAGGTTGTGGATCAGTATAAACTGATACTTTTATTTATTTCAATAGATTTTTCTATTACAAATTCATCCACTCGTTCTTGTATCGGTCAACCTCAACAATAAAAATAGCAAAAAGCCTATAGAAAATGTACAACTGAATAATACTAAGGAAATCCTGTATCACAAATCAGGCTTATTACTAACCATTACCGTGTCTTAACACCTAGTGTGCTGGTTGTTTTTCGAGGCCACGCGCCACGATTCTTTTCATCGAGGCGTCGCGTCGCGTCGCGTCGACTTAGTCGTTTGTCCTGCATTTCACCCTGTGTGTATTCGTCTAGGCGTGCGCGCACGGGTTCACAAAAGCGGGCAATGTCCCCCGAACAAAGCGCTCGCTGACCTTCTTTCCCCGATCCTCGCTTCGCGCCGGGTGCAAATTGAATTCTTGCCGACAATGCGTCACAGCAAATTGCGCGTTGAATTCTGAGCAATCTTTTAATTATCGTCCCGTGCTTGTCCCTCAAAAGCAAGAGCATCCTGTCGGTCCGTTTTAAGCAATTACTTTCTAGTTTAACACACTTTTGTTGACATTGATCGCGAGAATGAACATTGCGATTAAAGGTGAAATTTAGGATGATTGATTAATGGTTTTGGAATTGTTTTGGACAAAATACGGTGGAATCTTCTGTCAACGAACGAAGAAAGAAAGGGAAAAGGAGGAAGGATATTGAAAGTAAAACTTTTAAAGGAACTTGGAGATGTTGAGTCGCAGCTTTTTGAAAAGGAAAGTTTGCGGAACTTGGCATTACAAAGAAATGATCGAGACTACTCGCGTCTATTAACCGTAAAGAATCTTTTCTCTAAAAATCTGATAGCAGATTGACCGAGAATTAACGTGGTTAGAAGGAAAGAGCACTTTCTCTTGTTGCTGGTCATTTAAATTGAACTCATAATGGCTATTAATATAGCCCATATCGTAGGTCATAGTCGCTGGACACTTCGACCTATGATGTGGTCTCGGCTCGAATATCGACCTGCCATGCTATTGGAGAACTTTTAGCCTCATCGTAGAATGTCTCTTCTGCTTCAAACTCGATGAAAATGTTGCATCCTTTGAACTTCTCGTAGTTCTACATACCTCGTGCGTCGATTTTTCTTTCTGCGAATATTTTAGAAAAAGGTAATCGTCAGATGATTCATCCGATGGTTCAGTTTGATTTGAATCGTTCGCAAGCCAAAGTAGTTGGTTCCGTCTTTTCAATTTTTGAAATTTTGTGATTTGATACAGCACAGATTCATACTGACCTAATACGATTTTATCAGTTTCTTCTCTTTTGCTTCGCGGAATTAATCGATTTGACAAATGAGCAGCTCATTTTTTGCTTGAAAAATGTGGAAGAAATAGGCGAAAAATATGGTTAGTTCTTAAAATACCTTTATTATCTAATTGACTATGACAAAAAACGGTATATGGGGCTGAAGGTAATTAAGAAATGTATAGAAAGTATGGCACATAGCTACTACTTGTGCTTTCCGAGTTCATCTCGTAACGAAAAGTGTGATATATTTTAAGAGCTTCGTTTAAAACATTTAAAACCATTAATGTTTAATCGCAATTCAGAGATTTCAGTGTCTAAATAGTTTCCTTCTCATTCAAGGTTTCAACGTGAAACGATCGTTTCGAACGAATTTAATCTTCACTGCGAAACCTGCCGTTTCTGGATAAACAAAGGCAATTTTTAGAAATGGTGAAAGAAAGGAGAGAGAATAAAACGACATGGAAGGATGTAAAAGGATAAAAAGCGCTGAGGAAATCTCGTTGAATTTACGACACGCTATTCTAGGCGCTGTATCTTAGACTGTAAAACGAGACTGGAGGCGAGTAGAAGCGACTGAAAAGTTTCCGGATGAAATTCAAAATGCTCCCACGGCATGTCGAATATCCTCGCAAAAGGTCCTGCGATTCGAGATCGTCTAATTAGAAACGGACGATTCGCGATGATACGAAACTCGCTTGGGAAATTTCCTCTGCCAAACTTCTGAAAAGAGTGGGCGTTAAATGATCTTAATATGAGAGATTATTGAAGTAAATTATAGGATTAATGGATTTTACTCTTCTTAATGGTGTTGAATATCGCTTCTAGTCGAGAGAAATGAGAATTTCTTTATCACGCGTATATAGATAATTAAATAATTTATTGTTTATTATGTTTGTTATGTACCATCGGATTGTTTTATCAAGTATGGTAATGGAATTAAATAATTATTTATTAATTTTTCATGTTGTGTATAAAATAGTAATAGGACAGAAGTAAAATATCAAATGTTAAGTTGAATGAAGATTGACTCTCTTGTTTACTCTGAAAGCTTAATTCAAGTTTTACAAATTCTTCTTTATCTGATGCTAATATTCTTAAAAACATTTTGGCTACGTGCCATTTCATTCTTAAAGCTGATAAAGAAAGAAAATATTAGATATGTTTTTGCAGCTTAAAGAAATAATAATATGGTGTACGAATATATTGCATGAAAAGTCTTCATGCAGGTTGTAAGGGATAGTTCACCACAGAAGAAAAACGAAGATAAATTGTGTACACAAACATAGTAAAAGATGTTCCAGGAACTATTTCACAATACGGTCGTAAATAGCAGCTCGGTATGCTCGATGATTAAAACATCCAAGTTGACAATTACGTAAACAAATTGTACTCTACCACTTCCATGTCTGTGTTACCCATTTGGTGGTTAACATTTGCATGTATCGGTGTTCGTTTGCCATCGACACGCGATACCACAACTAATTTTCAGCTGCGCTTCTGCCTACAATCTATGGGCTTCCATAAGACTCACACAGTCGAGCTGTGAAAATAATATTTTCTGAATTACACAACTTACAAGCAGATCAGAATTTTGGTAATTTAATTATATAATATAACAGAAAGAAAATATGCGATCAAAATATAACAAATGTGATTCTTATTCATAACGATGCCCATCACGAGAATGAGTGAATATTATAAGGCAGGAGATTATAAAAGTCCTTTTATTCGTTAAAACAAGAATGATATTGTAATATGATAATTCGAAAATTTTAGCTATCCTCCATCCTAGTTTTTGTAAAAAATATCGCTGTCAAATTACAAATTTTAATACCGTTAAATTCTATGTTAGTATTATTGCACTTGTATTATATAAAATAAAGCAAACAGCTACTAACGCGCACCTATATTTGCGAATATCTAGAATTCCATTCTTCTCGAAATAATGCAAAATATCATCCAATGGTCTCGTAAAGGATCTTCGAAGATTTTGCACGAAGCATCACTGAGTTTCACGCGAGAGTACGAGCCAATAGAAAGTAAAACCGCTCTCCATCGTTTTTCGAAGAGGAAACGATGTTGTCGGAGATCCGACGAAAGAAAGGCAGGGTTCGACGTCAGCCAGGTGGAAAAGCGTTAAGAAAGCGGTTCGATCCAATACGATAGCAAAATAACGTTTCGCGAGTGTCAAATAAGCGGCTTAAATCGAATTTCGAACGCGTCGTTTCTCGGCCTGTCTTTGACGAGCTCTGTTCACGGCGAGATGAATTTTGAATCGCGAGCCTTATCGAAAAACGCGATCTACTGAAGTGAAACTGCGACCTTCTTCCTTTCTTCTTGCTTTACTCGTCGAAAGAGCCTGAAAAAGCGTGTTCTTGCGACTAGTAGACTGTCGTTGCTTACTGCTTGACACTTTTTACGAGTATTTCTGTAACTTGAAGCGAATTCTGTTAATTGTCCCTCCTCTACTGAAGAGTACTTATTAGCAGGCTGCGGATTTTTATGCATTTATAGAAAATTTGAAGGTGTACAGATGCAAATTGTCGAAGTGGTCACCATATTGTTTATTATGTTTGTTATGTACCATCAGATTGTTTTATCAAGTATGGTAACGGGGTTTATTAATTTACAGAAATTATTTATTAATTAATTTTTCATGTTGTGTATAAAATAGTAATAGAACAGAAATAAAATATCGAATGAGAATAATCAATAAAATATCGAAGAAAACTGTACATCTGGTCTTTTAGTTTTGTCGAGCACCGAAGCCATCGTATAGACAAAGGATTGGGTCGCAGGTAAACCATAAACTGTAGACAGGCGACGATGACTTTGTGACGCCACCCAAAAGCCAAATATCTTCCGACGTCGGATATGTCGATAACATTTAGTCATGGGATAGCGATAAGAAAAGACAATAGCGAGGCTCTCTCCCATAAGATATTTCAGTCACAACGAATAGAGTCACAACCTAATCCCAGTTCTTTAGTCATTCTGCAGTTAATACAGCATACGAATGGGCTATTGCTCATTCGCCTTTTAATAACACTTTCTCATTTATTACGTGACAGCTTCAGGGTTTTCAGTCATAGGGTAACACCCTGTAGATCGTCGGTGATCTCGCGTCGCAGTTCGAACGTTTCACGAATAAGGTGAAGAAATTGAACTTCGTATATGATAATGGAATTTATTATATAAATGCAACAGTTCAAAGTTCAAAGTGTTACGACAGAATAAGGTTTCGAGCGCTAATTTAGGAGGGTTTTTATATCGAGGTTTTAGTCCCTTTGGTGGGGTTATCGTCGGGTGTGTATCAGAGGCGGCTATCTCGTTACTTTTTAATTATCGTTTCGATAGCTGTGGTACGCAGGATGTTTCGTCTACTTGATTACCGTTTCTTCTTGAGCGTGTGACATCAGCTTGCGGATCCGGACCAGCTCAATCGTATTGCGACTTGTATTTACACTTTGCTATTTAAAATATATTTTCTACCTTACACTTTATCCACACGTTCCTTTGTATTCACATACATCTAATAACCTCAACACAAATAATATTTAAAAATATATAAAATATTCAAAATACAGTACTTGCTATATAACAATTATATAACAGTTATTGTTAGTAAATAAATGGTCCCACTTGTCTAATTATATTCATAAAAATAGGAATTTGCACAAACGTTCGCAATTTATTTATTAGAAAATGACGCGTAATGTCGAATAAAAAAACGAGATAATTAGTAATTGTTGAAAATTAATTGTAAACGTCTCAATCTTTGTCTGGTTCGAGCGACCATCAAACTTTTCTCGTTTTCTCTAAAAAGCATGTCTTCGTGGCGGAAACAGTGACTAAACTCACGATTTGAGTCGAGTGTACTATCGAAAATTTCTTAATTAAACGGATGTTAATTAAACAGAGAACAACGATTATTTAACATGAACTAATTGCAACAACGTATAATGATTAAAACAACTAATTGACAACTCTCGTCAACACAGATTCAACTCCCTCTCAACAACGCTAACAACACTATCTCGACAACGCAACCCCTACTCTCTGGCTTTCATCTCATACTCTTGTTAATTCGTTTATCGTCCCTTAGCAACCCCTTGTCTTTCGCTCAGCTTTATATCTCTTGTCTTAGCCCCACCACGCATATGCTCAGCAACAGCTTGTTCATAATTAGCCCGACACCCCCCAGGTCCCTCGTCCACTTTACTAGAATATATTGGTTGGAAATGTTTCTCGATTTTAAAACAAGTTTCTAGAAATTCTGTACAAAGATTATGAAAAAACCGGGAAAAGTAGATTTTCAAATTTGGTAGAACGTATTGCAGATCAAATGAAAAAAAGAAATATTGTATTCTTGGCCATGTTGCAATTCTTCTTGCGTCTTTTCTTCCTCTTTCATTTTCTTTTTTTCATCAAGAAAGAATATTTTTTCTTATTGCGATATTGTGCTGCAGGTATACATACAGAGAGTTTCTAGTTATTTTCATATGTTATGGTATAACGAGATGGAATATGCATATATGTTGATCGTTGATAAATTTCTCACTGAAAATGTTAAAGTACTATGTATGTTTTATTCCAGAATAATATACATTGAAATATGCATATATATAGAAAATAAAATTGTACCACATCCTTTTATGACGCATTTGCTACTTTGCATTATTACACTAAATATTGTGAAGATTTTACAAATACATTTATTGAATTTAAATATCGTAATTAATTTTATTTGATTTAATTGTATTTAATTTTATTTACGTATTTTCTGCATCATTTGCGTTATTAACATATTGCGTACGGCGCTCTGCGCCCTCAACGCGCTCCCAGGGCTCGCACATTTTTGAACCCTTCGGAAGCATGCTTGGCAAGCAATAGGATGCATATATGCATATTTTTAATTTGCATTTGGTATTATATCTTTTATTCAGTCTTCTTCTATGTCTAATCGCATTGCTTAATTCAAGAATGTTGCTGCTACCACTGAATTCATTTTAGTCGCGAATGTTGTTTGGTGCATCAGATAAATCATCAAACAACAATTCACTTTGACTTTCATTTTCTTTACATCTATGTGTCATTTTGCTACTTTTATGGAATTACGGCCTATTTCATAAAATAATTTGTATTATAAATTATCAGTAACAGATTGAAAATGTAAATGATTTTTAAAAAGCTGTTTCTTTACAAATTAAAACACGAACTTTGAAATAACAGAATGTACAGCAATAAAGCACTTTATAGATTGTTGTTAAATGCTTGGAATGTCATCATTCAATTGTTTTGCTAATCATTTGTCACAAGAATGCGCAAGGCTTCATTACCCTTGTAACATAACAAAAATATTTGCCTCCGGTTACTTGAGTCACCGATTCAGTCGAAAAAACATGAAAACGAAATATGTTAATAAATGTGTTAATACGTACATGATAGCTTGTATCCCGTAAAATATAAAATACCAGATAAAATAAAATATGTTAATCCAAATGAAGCCTAACGATGCTACTTTCGCCATTATTAGGCGCCAGTGTCTTCATAGCAAATTTAAAATCAATGCACGGCCATTCTTATATCAATCAATATATTAATTAATCTTTAACTTAGAAGTCCAGTTCGATCAACCTATTTTCCTTTTAACGATACGACTCAAACAAAACAAAAAGAAAACAAAAGAACGGGAAGTACTAGGGAGAGCAAATAGTGGTCATTCATCGAGGACGTTTGAATCGGCAGTGTAAGTACAACGTGTGCTTCGAATCAAGGACGATGCGCGATGCTGTGCTAATAACGCTTGGCTAGATCGCAAAAAGCCAACAGACACAACCACGACGTTAATGCCGCAGAGAGGTGAACCGCAAAACCCATTAACTTATAATAGCAAGCGTATACGGTGTCCAGGCAATCGATGCGGTAGAAACGATCGAATGGTCGGTGCAGCTTTACGAAGAGAGGAAAAAGAGGAAAAACCGCTAGAACGCCTTTGTTCAGGAAACTATGCTCGCTTCCATTTCAACTACCTTGTCGATTGTGTGTTTTAGCATAATCGGTAGTTGTAGGTTTGTCAAGCATGGAACAAAAGACTACGGATTTTTAGATTTATTATTCATTATTATTTATAATTTATAAAATACTATAGGTACCTTCGGTAGAATTTACCTCAGTTTGCAATGGATTGTGACCATTTTTCAGCGATTAACCCATTTGCATCCTAAGCGCGGATTATTACGTGATCTGCGTAATTTCCATTTTAATCTGAATCATTTTTTTTTTTTTTAAATAAATAATTTTTATTTTCTTCCTCTGTTATAAAGAATGTAAGAGTTCGCGAGGTAACATTGTCTACCAATCGTTTTGAACGTTTCAACAATTCGATGTCATTTACTGCAGCTACGACCGACCGTGCGCGGTGACGGGCACCAGTCGTCACGTTGAACGCCGCTGATGCCTTCAAATGGCTCCTTAAAGTAGGGCCATGGTGGAAATGGGTTAAGAAACTATACGTGAGGACTGCAGACTTACAATTAGAGAAAAACTATGGAAAAGCAGCAATTTTGGTTGAGAAAAAGTAACATATACGGGGACGTTTAGTGTGAAGAAATTAATATAACATAGACTAACTTTTAATTGGGAAAATTAAGGAAACGTTCGATAATTGCACAATTACGCAGATGTAGGGATGATTCTACTCTTCGAAACTGAGATATTAGACGTAGGAAAAAATGAGGTGGGTAAAATAAAAAGGGGGACTGAGAGTTGTAACGTTCGGCAAACATGAAAGGCTTGCGACGAGCCTTACACCTTTGGGGGAATTTTTTCCAACGTGTCTGTTACATTTCTCTGATTAAAACGTCGTCAAACACGATATAATTTGGAATATATTTGCTTCTTTAATAAATGATAATGAAGTACATATCAATAAATATAATTCAAATTATATCGTGTTTGGTCTCACTTTGATCAGAAAAATGTCACAAATACGTTAGCAAGTTTTACTTTCGAATTGGTATGTACCTAGATACGTTGTTCAGCCATTCGACCATGTTACAACTATGCAGAGGATTCTTTCGTACAATTATCGTATTCGTATGAATTTTAATCATACGAAGATGTTATATAATTTTTTGGAACTGGAAGATTTGTATTTTTACATTTAGAAATGTTTTTGACTTTATATAATTGATGTCAACATGTGAGAATAATCGTACAAGGGGATGCTTCGAGGTAGAAACGAGGGATGTAAGTGTCATATTTTTGCGTTCGCGACGACATCAAGAATTCACAATGCAAATGCATCCCGTCGATTAATGCACTCTCGAGATTGCGATACTTCAACTCTTGTAACCTACGATCCGTCAAACACCTGATACGAGAGGACGAAAAATAGAGATTAATCGAGTATCAGTTAAATTGCGATCAACTAGAGATAATTAGATAACTTCTTGGACAGATATGTTTCCAAACATCCAGCTTTGTTAGCTAATAATCCTAATTTTCCTAAATACAACTGAGGATCCAATACGATCACTTTGTGAATAATGCCGAGCTAAACTCTTTCAAATTGCAGAAATAATTTATTAGATAGTATTATAATATAACTATAGCATTAACTAATATAATATAGTATAACTAATAATTTTATACTATATATAGTATATAGTATAATACTGTTTATCAGATAGTGTACTGTGATGTAAATTTTCATTATTAGATGGCAAATTTTTATTAACATAATTAAAGAAATGCGACCTACATAAAGCTTTACTGCAGCAATTAAATCCTATGACAAGTACGTACTTCACCTGCGATATTTCCTATTTTGTATGTTTTTGTATATTTCTCGTAAATGCGTAAAAAATTCACAATCTATTAATTACCTGCAGCGCTATATGCTAATAAATAATATTATAATGTAAAGCTTCTGGCTGTAAACTGTATCGAATAGGAATTATATTGCCGTGCTTTTCCAAGATGCAGCTAACTCTTCCATGAACCGAATAAACACATCAAGTTATGCACCCAGAAACCTAGGAAAATTAAGCATTTTAGGAAACGCGAGAAAAAGGACAGGAATGCGAAAAATCGGTGAATTAACCGCTTAACTGCGTTTTCTCGAAGGACTGAAACGAAGCCAGCAACTACAAATTCTTACCCGAGTGTTCTTTTATTCTTCCCGCCTTTCCCGCCTTTGTGTGTACTGGACCAGCGTCTACCATTAGTGCGGGATGAATGCTCGTGATGCAGAAGTGGAATGCAGATGAGTTCGCGGCAGTCCTGGCGAAATGGTAGATATAAAACGAACAAAGTGCTGGTGGAAAACGTGTGGACGAAATAGAAACGGGGTGGCGGGATGCGGAGAAAGAAATGGGTCGAAAGTCACGGAGCATTTTTGAGCAAACGCGTCAGAAACGCCGACAAGGAAAATGCATCGTTGCTCGGGGACCGCGACCCCTCTTTATCACCCAGCAATCGATGGTCACTGGTAAAAATGACGCGATCATGAGACACCATGATCGTAGCAACCATTTGCAGTGAAAAATTGTATCAAGTCTGGCAAATTTTCTGACTTTCGTAAGCTGGTTTTTAAACTGTATGTTAGTAATATATTATAAAATAGTAGGTTTGAATAGAAATTAGTATGTGTTACGTTCTATTTAATCGCCGACGAGAAGGTAGCGTCAACTGACGTTTAATGCAACTGGCTAACCTGCTATGTGCGGGAATATTGGCACGGGAGAAGATTAAAATTGTTCGAAAGTAAATTAACAATATAAGATGATCTATTCAAATCTTACTCGATCTCAACACGACAACTGACTGACGGATATGGAATTCTTTGGTTGACAAAGTGATGATTCTTCGATGGACAAAATGGTAACTAATTCTTCGATAGAAGGAATAATTAATCTATAATATTCGATGGACGAACGGTAATTAATTTACTCGATAACCGAACGCTACATTTATAATACGTCATTATAACTCGTGATAACACCTAGGTAGCTCGTTGATATTAAACTCTCTTCGGTTGCGTCTGTTTATTTATCTTGTGGCGGCACTCGACCACGGAAAGATCGAGCCGAAACACAACGATTAACTTTCCTTTCCTTTATTGCACTTTATTATTCACTTAATAATTACAATTGCGCGTACACTGAGTTGGCACGTGCAAATTACACTAAGGGTAGAAACGCGGTAAAAAAATGACTGTTCGAAAGTTAAAGAATCAGTGAAGTTTAGTGACGATATTGTGGCGGAGGAAAGCTAGCGATGGGTAGGTCTGAGGACACGAAAAGAGCTGATTTGTTAAGGACAAGTTTTCATTAGGAGAGTGAGGGAAATAGACTTCGCTGTCAATTGGCTGATTTTCTAGGTTGCTGGGTGAGGAAGGTGCTAATCGCCCTTGAGAGAAAGTTGCTAACGAAAGATACCGAAGGTGAGAAAAACTGACTTTCCCGTATCTTCCCGTAGTAGGCAAAAATACGAAGAACGCTTGTTTTTGGTCTGAAGGACCTTAACTATGAAAACGGTTTTATGATGGGTCCTTAAGAATATTGAGGGCACGCGACAAGAACGTGCGGTTGTCATCTTGCTCTCGGTGTGCGCCCTGGCCCCTGATGTGCTTGACGTTACGACCTCATCAGCGAGTTACGCATAGTCTTAGCGAACATTCTTGTATCTATTTATTATTTCAAAATACACTCTACGTTTTTAACAAATCTCGTCATTTAACATCACACGACTAAAACCATCTGTCCCATATTTTTTTTTTTTTTTATAATGCTTATTGAGCAAGAAAATGGATTTTACATATGTCTGTTATTCGCAATAAACAGTGAATTTCGATTGTGGTGTGATTTGGTCGTCATCTCTCCCATATATCTAATTACGTATGATGCATTTTGTTCTATCAAAATAAAGATCGACAGATTAGGTTTCATGTTTGTATAAAGATGCGTCGTTGTAAAGGACGTGTGTGTGTACAAGAACGACATTTTTCAGACAACCCAACACAAGATTAATATTACAAACTTCCAAAAATGTATGCTTAGGTATACATATTAGGAATTCAATTTTTCAATAACTATCACATCCTCTACTCTCTTTTATACCAAAAATAAGGTGAGTCGCTGTTTGAGATTTTCAACGCAGCACACTTTTGCGACGAGATTATCTTACATATATTAGAAGATTTCCATAAATTGCAACTACCAGGGTATCAAGCTCGTTTTTATCTTGAAAAACTGTGTTACCTCTCTAGCTTTTCTATCCTCGTTTTTTCTCCTTTACGTTTATCCTTGCGCTTGAGCGTAGAAACGCGACGAAAGAAACAAATATCCTGTGTTGGAAAGATCGTCTGTAAAGAGAAGCACGGTGGCCACTCACACTAAATAACCGATAAGCACCCGGAGACCATTACGGAGGGTTACGCGGTGTTATCAGGAAAGTTCTAAACGCCGCGAAGCACGAGCATTAAGTGCATCAACTTGGTGTATTGCGTCGTTATAGTTCACAAAAGCGGGCTTTATACGCCGCCCGTAAACGTCGGAGTGTCCCTCGTAAAAGTGGCGATTCAACGATCCACCGTATTAAGTCTATACACATCCTCAATAAGCGATCGTGCCCTTGCATTTAATTTCTCCGCTCTTTGTCTAGCAACTTTGGCTATATCATATCACGGTGTGAGTGTATCTTGGGTAGAAATGTTTGGATGATCGATTACACGAAAACGAATGGTCAAAAGATCGATACTTTCAATAGTGTTCTTCCTTTTCTCAAGAGAATCTCCATTTTTCCACTTGCAACGAGTGCTCTGGTGTTTCATTAGAAAACCAGGTAACTTTGGCATAGTTGAATAATATAGAACCTGCTATAAAGAATCGAATGGAATGTAATTCAATGAAGGAAAATTTCTTGAAAAATTGTTATGTCGAGTGTGAAGATATAGTAAAAATATATCGTATTATTATTGAAAAAAATATTTCATAATATGGAGTAGAATTATTGTACTAAATGTGAGGAATATAATGACACAGGCATCGACTAAAAAGAATACTCTATGTTTAAGCCATGAAAAATTTTCCAAAGGAAAGTTATAGTATCAAATACGACGATAAAAATGTACGTAGGTAATACGATTCTTGAAAAAAGTATAATGGTATCGAGAGAATTGTCGCATAAAGTGTGAATTATTAAAGAATTGAAGAGAATATTCTCCCATAATTTTAAACCCCGCAAAAAGTCAGTAGCTTAAATTAAAAATCTAATTCAACTGCGCAGCCTCTCGGCATCTGACCACAAACGACCTACTCTACTTGACCAGCTCGTAACTCCCACCCATACCTTAATAAAACCACAGTAATCACGCTTTTTCGCATTTAAACATATTCTTCTTACAAACCACGATCGTAATACGCGTGTGTACAAAATATTAATCGAAATTCAAAATGCTTTTTATTTTTTTTTTTTTTTTAGCTTTTTAGCTTTTTATTCGGAAATGAAAATCGACTTCCAGTGAAAAAAGTTTCAAGGGAAGTATCTAAGGAGTGTATGTAATTTGCGCGTTTATGGCAATGTCGTTGACATCGAAGTGCGGCGAACTTTATAGGTGAGCGCAATAAATTCCATTGGTCTCGCGCTTATGAAGCATAAAAGGTTTGCTCACAGTTCGCGTCGCCGCTTTTACGTTCGTGCGCTGGCAAGAAAAATATCCTTGCCACGCTCGTTTCCTCTTCGCGACGGAACTAAACTAGTATTGGTACCTGCTAAGTAGCACATTACGCGTAACGACTGTAAAAAGCCGCGATAAATCTTCGCGGTGATATTATAACGCGGCGGAACCGACGTCCGACGGTTTTTCGACATCGCTACTTGTCGTTGGACATTTTTTGCCAGCATCGCTGAAACTCCAAGGGAATTCTGCAGATATTTCCTCGTCTTTTAGAAAAACGCTTATGAGGAAATGATACGTTATGTTAAATAACAAATTGAGATTAAGTTGGAGGGAAGGGGATAAAAAATAGCTGCTAAAGTTTGAATCTCTGGTTCACGCAAATAGTGGCGATTACTTTTCCATTGTTTAAATATTAATTTAGCCAGATGTGTCAAATATCGGCGGTGAAAATGATCCATTTTTTAGAGAATGCGCAAAATATCAAACTTAATTCATCTTACTAAAATTATTACTATTGTATCATTGAAGATTTTATGGATTTTGGCAAGCTCCAATAGGGTGAAGAACCCCTGAAAAATCTCCAGATCAAAATAAACGGTAGACTTTACCGATATTATACTCTTCTTACATCCAACTGTTAATAAGCTTATCAACAATCCTCAAACAATTCCAGCATTAAGACGAGCTAAGATTACTTTCTTGAAAATACTCGACCATAAAGACGCTTCGCTTTGAGTGGGACACCGGCGCAGCAACTGTGCAAAGAAGATAAAAATCTAAAACAAGAGCTGACGTGGCCACGAAAATCGGGTTGGCGGTTGCCATGAGACACTGATTAGTGGGTGTCTGCAGCCGGAAAATTTGAAAATAAGACGCGGCGTTACTTAAAGAGGCAGCTCCTTTTCACGGAAGAGAAGAGAGTAGAGCGCGCGAGGCCGCTCGAGAATAGTCCAATTCATCTGACGAGCTCATTATACCGAGCACGGTATACTCCCCGTTCCCCGCCAAGCTTCTCTTTCTCCATCCACTCTCTTGCTTAAAGCCTTGAAATTACAAGCACCGTTTTCGGTACGCCAGCCAGCCGGAGCTTCTCGTCGGCCGGATCCTAATTGTAAACGAGTGCAAAACAGAAAATACAGGACGAAGCTTTCAACACGTTACGACGGGGGGAGGGGCGGGGGGGGTGAGCATTATAAAATAAGACAGGACCGGGGACAATAGGTGTTTTCGGTCGACGAAATTGCTGGTTTCGTTCCTCGCCGCTGCTCTATTCTCCTCCTGGAAACTTATAATCAGAAAGTTGGCCGAATTGGCTTTGGTCTAAACTTCCAAATAATTCTGTATACTAGTTAAAAAATAAGCATAAGAATATAGTGAACTAACATATTTTTACTAGTAGTATTTTTCAGTTCGCTGAGCATTTCTTTTCTACGAGACGTTGATAGTACATGTTTCGTTTGATGTTGAAATATTTGCACGGAAACTTGACGTTTTTATTATTTTAGACGTAGACTGATGTAGCAATTGGAAGTCTCAGGTCATTTATTTAATGAGAAGATAAATTGTAATTAATTATTTTAATGCAGAAAGTATTGTAATTTATATTTTTATGCACGCAATTCAAGAAATGGAAGCTTCCCTAATAAATTATAATGAGTACTACTTTGGTTATTTGCCATATCTGTTCATATTATATATAATCCATGCAGTTTTACACCTTTAAATTTCCCATAAATGCAATCCAATAATCATGAATGTATATCTACTCAGAGATATTTAGATACTTGAGGAAATGTTTCCATATTTCTCATACGTCTCGTACAACCAGAAGTCACCAATGTTATGAAAAATTACCTTAAAATTTAAATTAGATTTAAAAGAAGTCTAATCTAAGAAGATCACCTCCCCCCAATTAATCTTCAATCTATGGGTTTTCTAAAAATCCAAAAATTCTTCCAGCAAAAGGAAAAATCTCTCTCTATTTAGTCTAAAAATCTAACTACCACAAAATTCACCGTCAGGCATCGATTTTGGAGTAAAACTACCTGTAGATAGCGAAGAGACACAAGACGCTTTCCTCAGGCATAGAGCTGGCTGCAATGTTCATTACAGTCGAGACGAATAGAAATTTTTATCGTCCAGCCGTGTATTTACGCGGCTATTTAAAGCACCAATCTTCTTTCTAATGTTTTTATATATTATATTATATTAAATAACTGCGAAGACAGCGCTGCAATGCTCCAATCACTGAAAGGGTTCACTGTATTTATTCTTTTTCCTTTGAGCTTGTTGCATAACAACGAAAAGCCTGTGCGTTTTTTCGTAGCCGACACCTCTCCACTGCAATTAGGATAAAAAATTAGGATCACATAGAATTCTATAATTAACGACGCAACGTAACTTCGCTGGAATTTACTCGAACGACTGGATATTTCTTTTTATTTTAAGGGTCAAACTTTCTTCCAAAGAGGACAGAGTTGTTTTATTTACCGTATTACTCGTTACTTTTTTTCTGTTCTTTCCTTGTCCTGAGAATAGATTATTAAATTCGCGTATTAATACTTTATTAGACTTTTTCTGAAGAAGATAGTGAAAGTTGGAGATATTCTGTTAGGTACGAGACGACGCCGCCCGTAGCCACGATAGTCGAGAACCTCAATTTTGTAACACCAGGTTAACCACGACGGGGCTAACTTTTTCTAATTTCGATAAAAGTCGGAGGCGAACGTGTGTGGAACCCAGCTATTTATTCGATTAGTCAACTTTTCTTTTAACGGCATGGGAACTGTTAACTTTTCTAATTTCATTCTGATAATTATCATGATGTAGGGGATGTTGGCGGAAAGTGATGAAGTTAATGAAAGTTTTTGGAACATGACAATTAATGTCTACAAAAAAATTCCGCTTCTCTCTTTTTTTAAATTAAATTACAAATTAATTGACTACGTTATCTTCAGAGAACGTACAACAGCTATTTTTCAAAAATACTCAAATATTTGCTTACTTTTTATGAGGTATACTTATTTTAATTATAAGATTTACAAAATTAAACTTCAACGAACAAGATCACAAGAATGTTCGTAATCAGTAACGAAATTTCAACATTTTTATCATAAATCTTTTCATCATCATCGAATACATATGTCGGGGATGAAAGGACATCGGGGCCTTTCTTTTGGAATTTTTGGGAACACCCTCAATACTTTAGTCTAGACCTTTCATTATAGCGGTACTTGAATAATAAAACTTAGAAGTAGTTGTTTATGTTTTCCCGAGAATTATAACAATAGGCTTGGGCTCGAAGTGACACAACGGGTCGCTGAACGTAGCAATAATTTTTACCATAACAGAGGCGTGCAATAATTGTATAGCTCTCCTTAAAAATATAATTGACCCGAGGGTTACAGAGAGATACGGAGAAGGGTATACAAGTGCAGTTCTACTTGGACTGAGGAAGTTAGTTGAGTCCTACTTGTACCGAGGGCAAGTAAGTTGAGTTCTACTTGTGAGCGAGTAAGTTGAGTTATACTTGAATTGTGAACCAGTGAGTTCAGTTCGACTTGAAGTTTTGAAGAAAGCACATTTGCTACCCCGTTGACCGTGGATTCGTTATTGAGCCTGAGATCATTGCCATTAGCATCTCGAGTATCTAATTACCACGGTTAATTGTCAAACTCTGTAATAATTATATTTGTACTAGTAAATATCTTCTCTGTTACGTAACAACAATGTCTAATCCAAACGAGGATCTACTTCTGTAATTTAATAAGTGATATTGACTTCTCAAATTAAAACTATCGAAGAAGCATTTTATATGTGCCAACCCAATACAAATCTTTTCATAAATATTACATGTCGGAAATCTACGAATGACCATGGTCCAGTTGGAACATAGCGAATGCATGCAGCGAAGTTTGACGAAGCGAAGAACGGCGGATGGAATAAGCGGAGGAAAGAACTGAAAGTTTCTCACGTGCGTGTTTTATGGCAGATATCGACAGGGTTCGGCAGCCAACAATTGAACTACCTTCGGAAACTGGCTTTTTGTTGGAGCAAACAACGATAGGAACCGCTTTTAGTCTCGCATACGGCCATCACGTACATCTTTTTCTCTTTATTCCCTTGGTTAGGTGTCTTATAAACTTTCTATCTTCCGCGGCATTCGTTCGTGCCGAACGCACGGACTTCTCAGATTCGGATTACAGATAGAAAATTTATAGATGAGTTCCACTACACAACCAAGTTTGTATGTTCGAGTATTTACCTTCGTAACTATTTTCGAACGAAAAATCGGTCTTCGTTGTAGCATTATGTAGAAGATGAGTATCGAAGCATGTAAAATACTTTATGTATTCTTAGTAGTAGTAGAAAGTAGTGTCGTGAAGCGACAAGATAAAATAAGTAACAGTTTATAGCAAGGGTGTAGATAAAGAAAAAGGTTTTTGTTCAAAAGTTAGGTTGGAAGCTTATTCATTGGTATTGCACTGGTATTCATTTGAAGATTTCCAAGTAAGAGGATCAGTATGTATTGACAATACAATATCATCAACATTTAATGCCAAGCCGCATCTTCATTGAGAACCTTGAAATATTGGCAATATTATCGATTATCTTTAAGGCAGCCTTGGAGCACCTCGTACAAAAGATTATGCAGATTTCATACGAAGTGTGATCACTGATGCTACAAATTATCAGGGAAACGATTAATCTGTCAAAAATATGTATTCCTTGATGATAGAAAATACGTAGGAAAAATTTGTGCAAGTCATTCGCGAGAGTTACAAGAAAGTAATGAATTAACAATCATTTATTGTCCACGTTTGTTTGATTTAAATGTCATCGAATCAGTTGTAGACTAATGAAATAGCACATATATCGAAGTTTAATAAAAATCTGTACGAAAAAACAACAAATACAATTTTGTTTTATTTGGTAGACTTTTTACAATCGATTCTCGTTGAGGATTATAAGTAAATTATTTTGGCGTGTAACTTGGATTATAAGAGTTTATAGTATGTTTGATTCTAGTTGAATCTAATGCTTCAATCCAAAGGGTATCGTCTTTTTAGTCTGCGGATCTGATCCGTCGTATCAAGTAATTGCGTAACCAATGGATTTTGGTGGTTGTTGACTCTTGTATTATATCTGTTATTGAATTTGAATATTTCTTCTTTGACTGTATGTATCTTAAAGTCGCGATGTATTGTTTCGTTGGTAACATTGAAAGATGGTGAGACGAAGAAAGCGCTGAGGCGCGTGCAGATATATATCGACGAAGATCCTGGAAATCGTTCATTAAATAAATGTAAAACTATTCTAATTTGAATTCTAAGTGTAACCTTAGTGTTCCTTTACTTTTATTTCGGTAATTAAGATCCACAACTTTCCACACACATATCTGTAAACGTTAAGTGAAGCTGACGAGACCAGCTTTGGCCCTAATTTTTCTCAAAAAGTAGAGGTTTGACGCGAATTCTGACCATCCAGATTTTGTGAATATTTTTCTATAAAAAACGTTCATAGCGCGAATCAAAAAGTTTTTCAATTCCGTATAGGAAAAAAATCATGCATGTTCGTTGGAGAACGACGGCGCGCGTAAGGAACATGCACGACGAAAACTTTTTTTTATTTGGAAGAATTTTACAATCAATTGTCATTGAGAATTATAAATAAATTATTCTGCCGTGGTACTGTAACTTGGATTATAAGAGTTTATAGCATGTTTGATTCTAGTTCAATCTAATGCTTCAATCCATAGGGTATTGTCTTTTTAGTCTGCTGATCTGATCCGTCGTGTCAAGTAATGGGACCTGGATTTATTTTCATTTATTTTGAAGCGCCATTTATGGAACCACTTAATGAAGAAAAGAAATGCAATATAATTTATCTTACAATTAGTTGAAGATCTTAATACATAATTTGATGCAATAGAAGTAAATAGACGAAGGAGAAAAAGTGCATCTACGAAGTTATCTAGGATCACATGGCTAAGTGGTTAAGTACCCTAAACGAAGCGTCTTTAGAAGCAAACGGCCATAATTAACATTCCCCGAGCGATCGTTCCGAGTCCGTGATCGTCCAAGGCCGGTCGTTTATTAATCCAAGCCGCTCGTCCATTAAAATCATTCCACTCGATTCCTCGTTAAGTTTACACGTGACTGGGAAGTCGACGACTATCGTGTGTCTTCGCTTTTTCCCATAGGATTCGAATCAAGTATGAAACGATCGCGGAGTATCATCTTGACTAGCCTCGACGGAAGTGTCAAAAAATATATTTTTTTTTTAGTTAGTAGATTATTTACAATCAATTCTCATTGAGAATTATAAGTAAATTATTCTGGCGTGGTACTGTAACTTGGATTATAAGAGTTTATAGTATGTTTGATTCTAGTTGAATCTAATGCTTCAATCTAAAGGGTATCGTCTTTTTAGTCTGTGGATCTGATCCGCCGTGTCAAGTAATTGAGTAACCAATGGATTTTGGTGGTTGTTGACTTTTGTATTATATCTGTTACTGAATTTGAATATTTTTTCTTTGACTGTGGGTATCTTAAGGTCGCGGTGTATTGTTTCGTTGGTAACATACCAAGGTGCATCTATTAAGGATCTTAGAGTTTTTGATTGGAATCGTTGGAGAATTTCTACAAAATATATGGCAGATATTTGAGGAAAGAAATGATTTATTTCCATAAATTCATTCACCGCGAAAAGATGATATAAATAATGTAAAATTCTAAAGTAAATTTAAAAAACGATGTTTCTAATATCATCGCTTTTCTCTATTCTTCAATTTATAGAATTAGTCAATATGGCTTCGAAAAGACTCATATTAAAATGATAAGAAAGCAGTGAGATAGAAAGGTTCGACAACTGATTCATTGATATCAGTGGATATTTCTAACTGTTTACCTATTATTTGTGACTTGAAAAAGTAATCCTTCACTTGCATCTCCTTCGTCGTTTTAATGTCTAAAATCGATATCTAGAATCCTATAAATATCCTCCACATATTTTGTCCCATTATGACACCCTGTATATAACTGTAAGAAGAAACGAGATGCAACTTCGTAGGGGGAACCACGTGAAAGGAAAAATACATTTTCCCAACGAAAGAACAAATTCGTTCGCCGTAAAAACGTTGGTCGAAGAGTGAGCTTGGAGGAAAAACTTGGAGCAACGAGCGGAAACTTTGCTAATTCCTGACGACGAGGGCTCGCAACGTCATTATCGAAGTTACCCACAGATAGGTGGAGCAGAGCAGTCAGGGCTGCGTGCCTAAGTTTCCGGTTAGGGCTTCTGTAATTGGTAGTGGCAGAGACAGAAGGGATGGGTTGCGAGGAACAGCCAGCTCTCCAACTATTGTGTAACACCGGGACTCGCCATATTAATCCAATGTGTCTCAATGTGTAACGTGCTGATAATCGTACTCGAGCGAGATCGAGAGCCTCGTTGCGGAATTGTTCGAGAATACCGGATCGATTTCGAGGTTACAAAATTGAACGCTATCGGCTGGCTGAACTGCAGGTCGATGACAAAATTCCTTCTTAGATTGTTGGTAGAATATTCCATCTATACCGTACTTCTTTTCTTTCTTTTTTTTACTTTACTCTATATATCCTTGAATTTTTCCATTTATTATTTCGAGAAATTACACGATTTTACTTCCAAACTCTGCCGCTTGATTGTCAATTGAAATACCGGGTTTGTCCAATTGGTAGATATTGTTAATGCAACGAACGATTGAGCGAATTTTAAGTTTCGATTAGATTAGTCAAGATATTTGATTCAGTTTCAAGCAACTTGAAATCTGTTTTGAAATGATCAAGTTTCTGTAATTGACCTCTTGACTTCGAATATCTTGGAATTGTTTTACTAATATTTTGTAATGAATTTGTTACTTTGGCTCGATATGTTGCAAGTTTTCAATGAGGTTAGGATACTTTCAACCAGTTCTTGATTTGAAAGATTTGAGAGTTTCTATAATTGACCTCGTTAATCTTGTCACTTGACTTCGAATATCTTGGAATTGTTTTACTATTATCTTGTAATGAATTTGTTACTTTGGCTTGATATGTTGCAACTTTTCAATGAGGTTAGGATACTTTCAACCAGTTCTTGATTTGAAAGATTTGAGAGTTTCTATAATTGACCTCGTTAATCTTGTCATTTAACTTCGAATATCTTGGAATTGTTTTACTAATATTTTGTAATGAATTTGTTACTTTGGCTCGATATGTTGCAACTTTTCAATGAGGTTAGGATACTTTCAACCAGTTCTTGATTTGAAAAATTTGAAAGTTTCTATAATTGACCTCGTTAATCTTGTCACTTGACTTCGAATATCTTGGAATTGTTTTACTAATATTTTGTAATGAATTTGTTACTTTGGCTCGATATGTTGCAACTTTTCAATGAGGTTAGGATACTTTCAACCAGTTCTTGATTTGAAAGATTTGAGAGTTTCTGTAATTGGCCTCGTTTATTTTGTCGCTTGAGTTCGAATATCTTGGAATTGTCTTACTAATATCTTGTAATGAATTTGTTACTTTGGCTCGATATGTTGCAAGTTTTCAATGAGGTTAGGATACTTTCAACCAGTTCTTGATTTGAAAGATTTGAGAGTTTCTGTAATTGACCTCGTTAATCTTGTCATTTAACTTCGAATATCTTGGAATTGTTTTACTAATATTTTGTAATGAATTTGTTACTTTGGCTCAATATGTTGCAACATTTCAATGAGGTTAGGATACTTTCAACCAGTTCTTGATTTGAAAGATTTGAGAGTTTCTGTAATTGACCTCGTTAATCTTGTCATTTAACTTCGAATATCTTGGAATTGTTTTACTAATATTTTGTAATGAATTTGTTACTTTGGCTCGATATGTTGCAACTTTTCAATGAGGTTAGGATACTTTCAACCAGTTCTTGATTTCAAAGAAACATCAGTTCTTAGAATTCGAACAAGTAAAGAGCAGGCTGTGTATGAGCATTCGTAAGCCTGTATATCCTGTACATCCTCTACTACATCACGTTTACGCAGTCCTGGCTTGAACATTGATTCACTATCGATGACGACTGATTCGTAAAAAATGTCCTGCGAATATCATTTCGTAATATTCCTCGTGCAGCATCGTCTCACATCAGCGTCATTAGACGAAGATATAAAAGAATTACAGCATGCTTTATTAAGAATTTCGGTAACATTAACCATTGTAAATAAGAACACCGCATTCTCTCGCCATATCGTAAGTGTGAACCCAATAAAAAGTCTACGTAATCGAAACAAAGTCGTGAATCGTTTGTACCTCCATCCACACAACCCCTGGTGCCCTTTTTAGACCAATACCATCTAATATGTACTGTTTACTACGAAACTAAGCAATAACGTTGCTTCTAATTTCGTTCTTTGTCTTCGCCTACTTTAAATGAATTTAATACAGGACGTAAACAGAGCGACAAGCGGGAATTCATTGTTTATCGTCTTCGATTCATTGTAAAGAAAAGATTATTTAGTTCTGAAATGAAAAGCGATAAGCTTTCCAGCTAGAGTATTCCGAGGGATCTTATGGCAGATATCTCAGATCTTTCATTTAGTCGAGTAGCATTCTTGTGAGACGTACATCCGTGATTTTTCATCCTCAAAATGTTCAGTAAACAGCGTGAAAATATATTTGAAAGTGAGGAGAGAAGTGATGACGAAGTCTACGACTATTGTTCGAAGTGCCCAAAATCACTCCAAGTGTTTGGAATGTTTTAACAAGTACCATGCGATATAGCATAATGTAATATTTTATGCAGGATATAAATTAATAAAAAGTATGATATAATGTGTTTTTAATATTTTTATGTTGTATATCTTATATATAATATCCTATATTTAATTAACTGGAACAAGAAGAGCGTCATTCATAGTTGGGTGACGAGCCCCCAGGAAAGTATTCCCGTTACATAGATATGGGTGACGTGGCAACCAACGTGTTAAAAATACATCGATTTATGCAACAAATTCATGAAAAAGAAGTAAAATTTTTATATTGAATAGGTAAAATACGAAGATAAAATTTCTCGTGTAAAGATCATTTTTATAAAATAAATAAAAAATCTATCTTTTAAGCAGTTTCTATACCAACAAAATGATAACTTTAAAGCTCCTTATAAAAAAAGCTATCCAACATCGATCGTAAATACGAACAATGATTCGTATCCATTATTTGAAATCAGATTCCTCTAATTCAAACGACCACGTGTAAAGTAACTTGACTCATACGAACAGAAATTCAGAGTCAAGTTATTTGAAATTCAAGCGACGGGAAATCAAGTAACTCAGCGAATTTGAACGAGACTTAGCGCTATCAAGGCGGTTGAACATCTCTAGGTCGAACGTTTTGCTGGTCACGAGTGGACCAATGAAAAACAGGAGTGCCGATTCGGTCGAAATAGATCGAGGAAAGGTGAAACGAATTTCTCTGGTGTTTCGGCGTAAAGTGCTCGCCAGCGCGGGAACGCAATCCATCACGTCACTCTAAACGCGAATCTACCACCACTTTCGCTGTTTTTTAGAGGATCAGCCTGCAAACGGCAACCGACCGACTTTCATCACTGGGACGAATGTTTTGCGGCTTTGCGAGAACGCGTCCACCCGCCAGCCGTCTCTCTCTTTCGCCTATGCGTAAATGTACTAGTAAAAGCCACGTGAGTCGTGCTTTCAAATTTAACGACTGCGATGTTGCCGAATAATTCTACGAATATGCTATTCTATATCTAAACGTTTTGCTGGCGAGACAGATGATCGATGTGCAACTGTACAGAAATGAATTTGGATCTAAGAATAAGGTTTTTATAATCGTAATTACGTTTCCGATGAATATTCGGCAATAGTGTATTTACTCAATATCGTGCATTGTTTTCCTCTTTTGTATATATTTACTTCGTTTAATGATTTTTCGTTGAATATGCAGCGACATATGAGTTGAAGGACAATTCAAATCATGTTGTTGTTTTGCCTCGGAGTATCAATATCGTTAGGAAACACGTAATGTAAATAAACTCCGGGCAAAACAACGTTGCCGCTACGTGTAACCGTCGAACAAAGACGAATTTGAATTATCCCACTCTGCCCGACTAGTATAAATAGACGGACGCGATTGTAAGCGAGTCAGTTATCAGTGAGTATTATACAGCGAGCGATTATACACTGCCTTAGCGAATTCGTTAGTACGAGCGTCTTAACGACATTACCTGTAATTATTTATTTATTTATTATTTTAAATGCACTTGACTGTTCCAACAACGAGTTACATGGTTATTTCGACAACCATCGTACTCAATCCTCTACAAATAAATTGTCATATATTGGCTGATACAAATTATTGTTATTGTATTATTGTGAATATTTTTATTCTTATTTCCATTTATTATGGGAGGAAGATCGAAGTTTAGATTTGGGCTCTGTTTCTTTTTCCTACATTAAAATTTTCGTTTTCTTGAAATTATTCACAAGTATATATAAGTATGGTATGTATATTTGTGTATATATAAAATTTAATTATCCATGATTATTATATTTATTGTAATTTATTATTATTCGATAATTCTTGTACTAAATAATTTCATGGACTCGTGTGGAAGAGAAAAGAAACATTGCAACGTCTTCACGATAGCAACCGAAACAAATGGATGACTCATTTGAATTTTTGGAAATACGGGAGAAGAAACCGTATCCTCTTAGGAAACCGTTCCCTGCATTTCACCAGTCTAAACAAAACACCGAGTCTTCTGATGTAGATAACGTTTCTTCCTTTTTCCTTGTTTTTAATAACATTACCCATGTAAGATGAGATCATCCAAAAAATCATCATGGGATGTTTTCCAGAGTAACATTGCGTGTGTAAGGACTTAGCGAGTTGTTAAAATTAATGTAGAGAAATGCAAATGAACCGTATTTTGTTAACTTTTGTTGTATTCAAAGCTTGATTTAATCTATCAACTGCAATGTTCCATAACTAGATATTTCTTTAATTACAGAATTAAAATTTCATATTGTTAATCGTGCATTTTAAATCCTTTCAATTGTAAATACGCTATGTATTATACTAATCATGTTTTATTTTCAACAGAAATAAAACAATAGGAGATGCTTAAATATAAAGAATTGATAATCAAAATGAGACCTGATGTGTACAATGTCTAATAATAAGATTTATCCATATCTCAATTTACAATTCTTTATAAAGAGACTAATAACCTTTTGAAAATGAATTAATTCACCTTGTAAGATCAACAGATTCAAAATATATGAATATGCTAATTTTTTATTTTGCCACTCTGTTTGAATTCCTGACGTTTGCAACTTTTATTCAATACTAAGTTCATACACATCGCAAATTTAAGTTAGTGGATTAAGATTAGCGATAATCACTATCTAGTTTATCTACATTCGTGACATGGATTTCATTGTCTGCCATGCACTTAAATAAGTGCGTGGCTGCACTCCAGGACAATGCTGAAACTTGTTATTAAAATACACGCAGCGCAGGAAAGTTTAATAGCTCCTCCTATATATGGAAATTTTCCACGGGAAAATGCTACAGCTAAAAGCTGTCCGCTTGCAAATACGTGGCTAGTAGAAAGGTTGGATAAAGGGTTAAAAATGGTTTATGCAAATTTTGTCAACCAGTTGTTTAGAACGAACCATTGCTATCATTTATTTGATATATATTTCAAGATCACTAAAGACTTTACTAAACATATATTCGATTAATATATTTATCGAGTAATTTTCTGAACGCATATATCAAATAGCATTGAGCAACTTTGTATAAGATACTAAAAATGGAATTTTGAAATATCACGAGGATATTACATATTCTGCTTGATCTGTCCGTTGCTTGTTTACATCTGTAGGGCAGGGTAAGTTAATAATAAATAAAGTTGAAAGAGAATAAAATTATATCACACGAGAAATGAAGGTTCAAAAAATATTGTTACTAACTGGTTTGAGATGAAGGTGTAGGAATAATATATCCTGTTATTAAAATCTTTCATTGATGGCATACTTTGAAAATCAGCTAATTTCTACCATCTTCCTTTTCCGAATTGATCAAACGTGGAACGATCTACATATGTATATATATATAGACTAACAACACAATTTTACCGAAGTTCAATTGATGCTGGATGAGTTTCCCAAAAGTGGTGGTTAAATTTTGCCCGGGTAACCGAACAAAACGGCGTATTCTTCAGAAAGGTACGGAGAGATAAGCTTATCAGCGAATCCGAGGTTGGAAATATCTGCAGCTGACTGTGGTTCCGGTGGTCTTATCCTCCTGTGAAAGCCGCTGGCCACTGGTTGCAGCGAATAAAACCGACGTTTCATAGCGTGGCCCCCTTGGGCAAAAACAGGACATACTGACCGACACTTTACTACCGTGAGACTTCCGGGACCGCATGACATCCGGCTCCAGTGTCTCGTGAGTCATGCCTCGTTTCCAACGTTCACAGAAAGAGACGAAGGGGAGTTGATTAAAATGGCCGTTCCATACATTCCTTGATAATCAAGAGTTCTGCAACTTCATAGAATATGGTATTTCCTTTTTTGAGGTAATATGTGTGGCTAATAGTAGCCGAGAAGGTCATAAAGTGGGGATTATGTTATTGAAGCAGTATATGAATTTTATCCAGGTGTACATATTAATGACGAATTAGCAATTACAGCCGTTTTATGGAATTGTCAGAGTCTAAATTTAAATTATCTATTAAAAAACGTATTTTTTCATTTACTATATATACCGCTATATATATTTGCTACTTAACACGTTGACTGAAATCTCCGTCAGGCCACGCGTGTCGCAGTACCAAGCGTTCTCCTCTGCTAGGTACTCCCATCGATATTTTGGTGATGCGAGTCGCTCACGTGGTGGTCTCAAGAATGATCTCTCGTTTCGTTTCTTCGCAACATTAAAATCAGTAGCTGTTGTCGAATATAATGAAGGGAAGTTTGGTATGGATTATTCCTACCAAATGGTTTCTTACGCCACCACAATTGGAAAAGGTATCAGATGGTACAGAAAACCTGGCGTTCAACTCCTTTTGGCAATTTCTGTTGTAAACGCTTTTGACTGGGCAATTTCATAAATTTAGTATGGAAATAATATTTTTATAAAACGATAAAACATAACATAAGATTTTATCATTTGTTTAGAGAATGAAAGAAAGTCGAACCATAACGGAAAATGAACGAATAAAATTCAATTTCGTATAGCGAAATAAGTTTGCTACCGACGACAGTAGCACTTTCCGTGTTCCTCAAAATTGCGTATATAAAATTGCAACAAGGAAGGATGTAAATATTAGAAAATTTGGAGAATCATTAGCTGCAAAATTATTAGGATTGTCCGAAAATACAAGAAATCCTTGTCTTCGACGGAGTCAGCTTAATATCGTCGTTTGGAAAAATAATTCCGGAAGAAGCATTAGACGCGCGTGTAAACTATGTTATCCAAATAAAAGACGTCGAATGGACCATCAAAGACATGAGAGAATTTAAAGAAAGCAACAACTTGTTGTCCAAATTGTCCCGACCAACCTCAGCTATGTATAGAATGCTTTAAAGTTTTACATTCTAAATAATTTTTTAAATTTTCGTATTACTTCTACAACAATTCAATAGTTTTATTATTTCCTCTGGAATATCTTTTCAAATACCTACGACGATCCTTCGCAAGTAGTCAAATAAGCAGCACCCGAATGCGAGTGTCGTGGCAGTCAATGTGTTAAATATCATTGATTGTATTAACACCAGAAGTCTTTCTATTAGTTTTTTAGAAAATCCTTTAAATCTTATAGATGAAGCGTAAGCTCTGCAGAAAGATTTAATATTTACACTAATGACTAGACATAATTGATGTAGAAAACTAAAATTTATTATTTCAATACTAAGAAACTGATGGGAGCTTAAGAAAGTCAGAAATTCGTAGGTTGGGCAGGTATTAAGATCACTCATGCTTGAGGCTTGACATGAGCAGGAGCTAAGATAGATGCTATTAAGCTATTAAGCCATTAGGCTTCCCTCCTTCCTCTTCTTTATTTCTTTTTCCATTCGACTAATCCTTTCCCCCCTTCAGTTTCATTTCATTTTCTCTTCCTTGTCTTCTTCTTTGTCTTCCTAATTCCTGTATAAAATTCTATTTCATCAAGTATAAATTCTATAACACTATAACACAATATTAATCCACCACTACTATAATAATGAATAAATAAAATACAATAGGTAGTGTGAAATTTTATTATACTCAGTAAATTTAATAAAAATCTAGTGCATTAAATAGAGATTCTATTACATTTTATAATTCAGTTTTAATTTACCATAAGAATAGTAATTAATAAATACTATATTGTATCTTCCTTTTTTCCATTCTCTTTCTTTTTTTCCTCCTCTTCCTTCTCCATTATATTTTTCAAAATTCCAAACAATCGAGGTTAGTTTCTACAAGACTCAGATTTTTTCTAAAAGTCTACAACCTCTTAATGTCTTCCTTAAACATTAAATTTCATATAATCGGCTCAGCTCCACTATATATTTGTTAAACTCCGCGGAACAGGATTCTGAAAATAAATAAGTGTTTACGAACAGTCGAGTCGGGTAACCGGGTGAAATTAGTTTTCTCTAGCCTTCTCCTTCGTCCTTCTCATGAAGCTCGGTAAGATGAAACTCGGCACAAAGGACGAACTCAAATATCACGTTTAATTAGGGAGCGTGTAACGCAAACAATGGCGAGGTCCGGGAGTGCAAATTGAACTGCGGCCGAGTCGCGTTTAGAATTTTTACTCGACACTGGAGACGCTGCGTTCCGGCCAGCAACTCGAGCAAAGTTCAGTTTCCTTCCTTCTAGATGGAACGATTATTTTTTTATATCAGTTCTTCTGCATTTCCAATTGTTTTTTTTTTATCATTGTACGTGCAACGTACTAACTAAAATTATAGTAATTATATTAATAAAATTTAAGATCAATCTTAAATGTGTATACAGCCACGGAAGTATCTAAATACTTATAGAAACCATTATATTATATATTAAATATATGTGTCATACGAAACATTTTGAAATTCGTTTATGTATGTGTAGGAATGTAGTATAGTGTAGTATCGCGGATGGATTGCCTAGAAGATACACCCTATTACTGTTTCTGAGCGTGTGACATTCTTGAGCGTGTGACAGTCACATACGTCTTCTTCTGAATGTTTGACGGAAGGACCTTAGGGATATCGATGGCCCATTAGGTCTGTCTGCTCTTATGCTTTATCGCGGCCTTGCTTATGTTGCGTCGGTTTCTCATAAACAATCCTTCAACGATGCTATTTTTACGTAAAATAAAAAAGAACGAAATCGAAGATGAAAATAAGAAAAGAGAATTTATTTCCTAACACCTTGTTTACACTAATGACAATTACTTCCGAACTCCAGCCGTGACTTTCCGAGATAGAAACTCTTACAACTTGACTTTCGACAGGATCCGATTCTTTTTCCTTTGTTACCCCTCAATATCCCCACTATCCACGCGTTTATTCGGCGTCCGCACTGTTGCCACGTACTCCTTCTTCTCGAACATTCGACGTAAGGACCGTTGGGATATTGATGGCTCATTAGGCACTACGCTTCGGCGATATACATTGTTGCCGAGTGCCACCACATCTTTGTCTACGTCATCAGTCCATCGGTTTTGAAATGTGCCGGTCGTGACATTGTCAAGAAGTGTTGTCAGCATATAAAAAAGAGAACCATTGTAACGAGAGTAGTGAGCGACGAATAGTGACTGTGTAAATATAGATTGACAGAGCATCAAACGATATTGTAACAATCATACCGTTACCAAACCTACTAGCACTATATTATTTTCTACATGTACATACGTTTTCAGATTAGTTTCAAACTTTACAAACACAATCATGGCTGTCGCGTCTATTTATAGTGCTAATAAAATTTCAAAATGTTCTTATAATACATACAATATATAAGTTGAAATACTTTCGTGAGCCACTACAAGTCTAATAGAAATTATCATATTACTAAAGCTAATGAAAGAGCTTCACGTTCGTCCCAGATCGTTATAATTGTTACAATAGTAGTAGTAGAAATAGTGCATCGTCATCTCGAGATGAAAGTCGAAATACAAGAATAATTTGTCGTATATATTGACAGATTAATATTTCGACACGAACCACGTTCAAAATAGGAGCTTCGTACGGATTAATGAAAAAGGGACGCGAATATTTGTCGTCGTTAGCTTCATCCACGAAGAGAAATAACACGGGACAAATTCGACGTACGAATTTCGAAGGGGAAAAACTGCAGCTTTTTCGTGGATTTTCAGAGGTAGGCTTGCGTCACGAGGTTGATATTATAGGTAGAAAAAGCTTTTCTCCATAGTCCAGCGACCGCAATATATTTATTATCCTGCACGAAACGCGAGATACGGAGACTGTTACACGTGTATGGTCGCAGCCAGCAAAATTAGATCTTTTCGCGAGGTGAATTTAGTCCAGAATCTCTCGTCTTCCATGGGTGTATCCACCCCCCCCCCCTTTCCACCGAAGTCTGCACTGGAAATCCAAGGTTGTTTAATTAAGAATTTATCTCAGACGTTATTTGTTCGTTCCCTTGTAGCCTTTTTTACACTCTTTGGATACGTTCGTTGATTCTCTTCGAAATTAATCGCGAATAAAATATGATTGATGACGCTTGCGAAGAACTATTTTTTACAAAAGTCTCTTTATTCCTTAGCATATCAATCTTAGATGATCGATGTCTTTTATCTATTAAGGTTAGATAGTGGTTTCGTAACATCGTTGTATTAGTTTCGATTCTAATTCATATTTCTATATATATACACAGCAAAAAGATGCAATTCATTCTGTTAATATAGTGAGTACTTTGTTCTTAATAGTGTGTATTTTTCTATATTAATTTTTTATATTAATTTAATATGTCGATTTTACGTAAATGCATAAATATTTGGCTATCATTGAAGATCGTGTACTGTAACTGTTATTTATTTAACATGTAGGTAATTTCAAGTGTTATTACAGATATATTATATTGTGTAGTGACCTCATCTTATTGTTAGTATATTAAAAGTTACATGAAATTCTATGTGGTTGCCTTCCTACGCAAAAATAGTTTCCTTAAGTTGAGTAATTTTATAACTCGTCACTCAATACGTATACGTATCTTAAAATTTTTTTTATTTTATATATGTAATAATATATATAATATTATATATTGTATATGAAATGAAGAAAATTTTAAAATACGTATACGCTATTGGGTGACGAGTTATAAAATTAGTTAAATATATAATAGAATTCCGCTATATTCAATTTTATACATAGAATATAAAAAGGAATCAAGGTAGCAAAGATCAGAGAGATTCCACAAATCTAAAACAAAATCATCATCTCAAAATTTATCAATGAGAGCAAACAAAGAAGAATGCGCGCAATTCTTTCGTTTTTCGAGAAAATGAGCGCGTACAAATGTTATCGAGCGTGAAACGGAAGGACGCGTGAATTATTCATTTCGCTGAGCGTGTTAATGTAATCCAACGTGTTAAAGTATACGCGTTCGAGAATCGATCCTTGGTTAATCCCAGAATATATTGTAAAGCTCGCCGCGGCGCCCGCCTGACCCAGATTTCCCACATGGAACTTTTGGAACTGGCTGGCCACGGCGGGGTGGTGTGCAGCAGAATGTTGAAAATTTATGAATCGTTAAAACGACGTTAGCGACGAGACGTTTCTAACGTGCATTCTCGACCACCGGTGAACATCCGCCGACACCGAGTCGACAAACTCCTCGCTTCCGCCGTATAGGCAAATAGGATTGAGGGGATCGGATTAAAGCACGTTAAACGACGCACCCCATCTTGTCCCGTCTCGACGCTGAAAACGCTTACGAATCGAATTCAAGATCTACGAAATTGATTGTTTTCCGCGACAAAGTGTTCAAATTCCTGAGATTGTTCGATCTGGTTTATATTATTAATATTTTTGTACTTTTCGATATTACGTATTTTTCAAACATTATAGCATATGAGGAGTACTAGCGATTTATAAATTGATGTATTTCAAAGAGAGGTGGAACTCGTATTTGTTCAGATGTTAACCATTGTACAGATCGGGAAATTGAAATATTCGCGCAAGTGTAATTTATAGTATCCTAAGATTTTGAGCAATTGCAAATTAAAATTTTTAGTTTGATATATGGAAAAATCCACGTTATTGGACGAATACTCTCTGTACACGATATTTTTGCCTAATTGGGGAACAACATTTTTTCAAATATAATACATGCAAATCACAGTAAAGAAGAATGAATTACAGGAGACACTATTGAGATATGTATAGTTTTATATGCTAGATAAGATGTGTAGTGGTATACTAGTGTGGAATATCAGTGTGTGGAAGCATGTGTGCGCAGCGTCTCGAAAACAAATGAGTGTAAACTGTTCAGTCAGTTAACAATTGGGTATGGAAGAAAGTGCCGAGACGCGTGTAAGTGTGTATCGATGAATATCTTTGAAATCATTTACCAAATACATATATAACTATTCTAATATGAATTCTAAGTGTAAATTTAGTGTTTCTATACCATTATTTCTGTTATTAAGGTCCAAAATTCTCAACAAAACATTTATTGTAGTCAATAGAAATATCAATTTTATGCAATAGGCGAGAAGTTATTGCCCTAGATATTCGTTTGTAATGGTATTGTTGAATCAACTCTCTTTTAATGCATTAAAACTATTGAGATATGTAATATTTTACGTGCTAGACTAGGTTAGCTGCGTAGTTCAGTCAGTTAACAATTGGGTATGGAAGAAAGTGCTGAGACGCGTGCAAGTGTGTATCNAATGAATATCTTTGAAATCATTTATCAAATACACATATAACTATTCTAATATGAATTCTAAGTGTAAATTTAGTGTTCCTATACTATTATTTCGGCTATTAAGATCCAAAATTTACAACAGACGCTAAAAATGGAGACAATTTTATAGTATACATTTATACATGTCCAATAGTAGTAGTATATAATTCATTTTCTATTGGATATCTAATATCTTTATTCATCATTGCCTTCCAAATATAATTTGTTTGCATCATTTTGTAAGTATCTAAAATATTCATCATCTTCTTCCTATTCTTTGTCTGAGAAAAATCAATGAATTAGATATTGTAAATTTTTAATGTGAAAATTATGAATAGACTGCAGATATTTATACAAGTTTGTATTTTTACGAATAGATATTTTTGTTTTACCTGCTAAATGATACAAAATCTGCTTTCCTTTGAATATATGTATTTTTTAATATTTTTAAACGTTATATACATATGTACGTATTCGTACATCTTTTAAATATATTCACAAACATTTGCACTCAGGTTGTAAATAATCGAAGATAGTTTCGAACAATAATATAAATGATCTTTGTCCATGTCGACATCTTACTAATACACCCTAACTAAGAATAATGGACATGTCAAGTACGGCCAACAGTTCCCAATCGTGTTCAAAAGATTACGTGTGTGCAACATTATTTAAGAGATTGTCAAGAGTAAGAAATTGAATCCAACTATTTCATCCTTCAATGGAAGAAATTGAAAAAGGTAGCAATCTGTTGGTAAGAGAAATGAAGAATAAAAAGAAAAAGATATTATCTAACCACAGAATCAAGCTTGGACACTGTTCCATTTCTCTAACACGTCAGCTACGATTAATCAAGAAACCTCCACGACACTTACTTTAAAAAGAAGACAAGGAAGAGAAAAAGAAGATACTTCTAGCAACTCCGTTGCGAAGCTGGGATTGTTAATCACGAGCGACTCCGTGAAAGTTCGCGATCAACGACGCCTCGAAGTAAGAATTCACCCTCGTCGTCTCGTTCTCTTAATGGAACATGTTCGTTATAATCGTAGCTACCAGAGAGAGGAAAGAGAAAATCGAACGTATCGTATTATTAACACGTTCCATAGAAACCCGTCGATTTCTCAATCCTCTTAGTACATTTTTATTTTATTAATTTCATTTTATTTAAGCTCTACTTCTACACGAATACCAAATTAATAAGGCATATGTCATATTAATTTAAATATTTCTGAATTTTTATTTTTTAATGTTCTTCAAAATAATTTCATTTTCTATTTGCATTTATTGATATAACTATTGAATATATTAACCAAACTTTTGTACTATATATCTTTTATTATTTACTTCTCATAGCAGCTATCCAAGTAGCAGAATAATATTAAACATACGATATTACTAAAAATCACAATATAGGTAGAATAATAATATTACAATGATTCCGCTGGAAGGGTAATATATGATTATATTGATATCGAAATCTTTTAATGAAAATGAAATAATTATGATAGAACCGATGAATAGGATCCTTATTTGTCTAAACAATACGCAATTTCCACCAATAAAAAATTTTCTCTGCCGCATTATTTTTCTAGCGTCGTAATCTCTTAATTATGTGCTAGCTTCTGCTTTCACAAATTAAATTGAGAAACTATAATCGACTACGATCTTCTTGTTCGATAATCAAACAAAATTCCAGTAACAGAAAGTTTTAAAGCCTATAGATTTTAAAACCACAGTCTCTTCCTTGAATGGTATCGCGTCAAGACTAAAAGGGTTGCGAAAGCGTCTTTCAATGTGCAATTACGAAGATTGCGCTGGAAGTTAAACGATCACAGCTATTAGCGAAATTAGTAACTCCGTCTTACGCCCCCGAAACGATTTCCCGATCATCCTAAATGACACTATTCTGCATTCTTATCCCGTATCTCGAACACTCGAATTTTTTCCCGAAGAAAGCGATGATTTATTGCTGTATTGTAAGATGTAAAGAGTATTGGAAAAGTTTCGCAGTTATCCGCTGAAGAGTTGTCGAAGTCTCGCGGAGGAGCGATTAAAAATTGATGATCGACGGGAAGACGAGAATCCTGATATTCTTCTTCGTCAAAGGGAAAGATACTCGATCGAGGAATCACGATGAATTAATTTTTAAAAGTTTGCGGTCCTGATACGAAATTGTTTAATCAACGAATATTTCGTGCTCGTTTTAAATTGGTTTCCGCGATTTACTGTGCGTAGAATGAACGTGAATCCAGAAATTCTCTTACTCATTTATGCGGTTTGTAAATTTTGCGATAGACCATAAACGAAACAGAATAACCTTGAAAATGGTTGTGTTTAAAGTTTGAACGTGCATCGTGATACGTGTGTTTGCATATTATAAAAAGCATAAAAAGTTTAATTAATCAAGTAAAAATTCAGTTCGACGTTTAACTTGTTTATTATCATGAGCGATGATGAATTGGGCCCTAAGTGATATCCGTATGTTATGGTTTGTTATTGTTTTAAGTTGAATCGCGATATGTGTGTTTGCACACTGTAAAAAGTATAAAAAGTTTAATTAATCAAGTAAAAATTCAGTTCGATGTTTAACCTGTTTATTATCATGAACGATGATGATTCGTTGGACACTAAGTGATATCCGTATGTTGTGGTTTGTTATTGTTTTAAGTTGAATCGCGATATGTGTGTTTGCACACTGTAAAAAGTATAAAAAGTTTAATTAATCAAGTAAAAATTCAGTTCGACGTTTAACTTGTTTATTATCATGAGCGATGATGAATTGGGCCTTAAGTGATATCCATATGTTATGGTTTGTTATTGTTTTAAGTTGCTTCGCGATATGTGTGTTTGCACACTGTAAAAAGTATAAAAAGTTTAATTAATCAAGTAAAAATTCAGTTCGACGTTTAACCTGTTTATTATCATGAGCGATGATGAATTGGGCCCTAAGTGATATCCATATGTTATGGTTTGTTATTGTTTTAAGTTGCTTCGCGATATGTGTGTTTGCACACTGTAAAAAGTATAAAAAGTTTAATTAATCAAGTAAAAATTCAGTTCGACGTTTAACCTGTTTATTATCATGAACGATGATGATATGTTATTGTTTGTTATTTTTTAAAGTTGTATTGACTACAATCATAATTAGTAACATCTAGAAAAGTGGTTAAGTATGGTAAATAATTTTATTGGTTTATTAAGTACTATAATAATGAATACTAGTAAATACGAGGACTATAAGATTTTATGATTATTATATAACTTTAAATGTTCAAGCAGTGCAACCAACGCAAATATTTCTTTATCAGATTATCGGAAGTGTTTGAAAACTTGTGAAAGCTGATTTACAATATACCCTGAATATTATGATTGTGACCATTTAATACCATATCTTTTACATCTTTTAAAACAGTTTATATAGAATATAAGTAATATATTTCTCGTTCTCTTCAAAGCTCCAGATTTTCAATTATTTACGAATGTAACGATTTCTTTGAAGTTTTTAGAGGAGCAACTTTACATCGTTAAAAGTTCGGTATCAGTGACAAGAGATTTGAAAAAGTTGAGTACGAAACCAGAGAGGTTCAACATAGGAATGTCAGAACAACCTTTATTCGGGACAAAAAATTTCCACAGCGTTTAATTCCACGTTCGTGCCTTCACAATTTTTCCTGAAATTTTTCCCTGAATCTCTGTTTTTCGATGCTCTCGAGCACACTCGTAACCTTTTAATCCCTCCATTGAATCCATCGTGTTCGTTTCTCCTTGCAAAAAAGTAAGGAAGCTGGCGACGCTAACGATTAGTGCGTGTGAACCGCGGAGAACAGATAAAAGACATCAAAAAAAGGAATGAAAGCGAATTGCAGCAAGAAAAGCGCCGTCGTTGATGATTTTCTGTATTCGTCGCTCATATTTTTTTATAAAAAAGAGATTTTATTATTTAATTTGTACTTTACAATTTGTTCAGATGGACATTTGGTAAATTTTTCTAGCTTCGTTGCTAAAGAACATAGGTATGTTGAGTATATAACATGTGGAAGTTTGACCATTTTATTTCTTTAATGACGTCAGTGAGGTATTTCCTTTTTAGTCTTCTTTCTATGACAGTTTTGCTCGCTTCAGCAGCCAGCTGGTTTGGATGTGTTGCCGTTCTATCCTTGTATTTTTCTGCGTAACTAGGATTTCTTCTTTAATCGTTGGTATTTTTATGTCTTTACATATATATGCTCGTTTCTGACATATCATTATGGGGCGTTGACTACTGTTCTCAGTATCTTCGATTGTAGCGACTCTAGTTTGAGGTTAGGTTGGTGCTTATGTGGCTCGTTGCTGCTGACCCCTATAGCAGTATTCCGTATGTCCAAATTGGTTTTATTATCGTTTTGTAGATTTTTAGTTTATTTTCTACGCTGAGTTTAGAATTTCAACTAGTTAACCAGTACATCTGTCTTCTTTTTATACTAACTAGTTAGCCAAGTGCGTATTCTTTTTATCCGTGTTTTGTCCATAATTGATTTAGTATTTCCGTGTAGGTTATGTGTCTGAGTGGTCATCGTTCATATAACAACTTGTCCTGAGTCGGAGCGATGAATTTAATTTTTCCCAACAAAAGAAGCTTGGGTGAACAGGGGAAAGAATGTAACGAAATTTGACGATTCACCTTTCAATGCAACAAAACGACCCGAAATAGCGGAGTTTCGCTGGAAATTTAATTTTTAACCGCATCCGATCTATTCGTCGCGCGTCAATCTCAACGAGCGCGTATAAATTCCGTTGGTTTGTTCGCGATACAGATGACTCTGCAATTCACTCTAGCATTGATGATGAAGGAAGAAATGTTCGAATGATAGGCAATAAAGTAATAAACGAAAGGTTTAAAAATAATATGACTGCACCCCTGTATATGAATTTGTGTAGGAATTATCCATAATTTCGCTACAGATGGTGGCTCATAAGGGACATGTTGTAGCTCGGTAATTTAAAGAAAGACATTTTGATATTTGATTTATTAATTTATATATATTATATTTGATTATTTTTGCATTATTTGTGAAATTGTGTGTTGCCTGCGTATTGTTTTTTTATTATGTAATAAAATATATTGCGATAATATTAGGTTGTCCGAAAAGTGTCTTTCTTTTACAGACGCGTCTTTTAGAACGACGCTTCTTTATACAAACATGAAACCTAATCTGTCGAACGTTGTGGTCTTTATCTTGATAGAACAAAATGGATCATACGTAATTTGATAAAATAATATAAAGCGAAAAATATTGTGTATCTATTATTATTTCCTTATAAAACGAAAGAAACTTTTCGGACGACCTAATATCAACAATTCTTATTTTATCGTATACTTCTTTTCGTGTGATATGTTATAATATAATTGTACCAATTTAAAGGAATTTTCTTTGTCCGAACATTACAATTCAAACGGTCTAAGCATAAAGAGTTCTTGGAAAGTCAATTTTTAAAAATCAATCCTATCGTATAATAACGTCCTGCTATACGCAATAAGTAATTATTATAATTAGATAATAATTAAATAAAATAGAAATAAATTCACTTACATTATATCGAAGAAAAGTAAGTGTTGATAGTTGGTTCAACGAGACGAGAAAGTAAACATAAACAAAACGTGACTGCTTCAACTGCAGCTACAGCTATCAAATTCTGTATACTATAAGTACTTCTGAACTATTTGTTATTTCTTTTACCCGATACTACAATTGGAAGACCAAAAGAAATCTTGCGTCACTGAAAAATTTAGATGAATCACCGTGCATAATCCTGAACTGATAAAACCCTTACAGCCCATTTGTGCAGACAGGATAGGGGACCGAGAAGTATCTGGACCACTTAACAACGCACTTTCCCGCCATTAAACGAAAGCCAATCTTGACAACAACGATAGATTACAGTCGCCAAATTACCTCGCTTTATTTAAAGAACGAATTATCCGACTGAATCGATTTCTTCGATATAATACGAATCGTAACGACAGCTGCGAAGTTGTCGAATGGGGTAATTGATCCGAAAGAAACTGAGATTCGATATTGAATTAACTTTTTTCTTTCACTGTTTGTGAATAGTAACACCCCAGTTTCGAAACTCTTTCAGTCAGTTCGAATCGAAAACTTCGCCCTAACAAAATTATCGTTAAATTTCTGAAACACTGATTAAAAGGGTTGTTGATTTTTGTGTATTAAATGATAGTTTAGTTTAATTACTTTATTAGTTACTTCAAATAATTAGTCCCTGTTTTTCTGGAATTCGGTTTATGTCTTTGGTTTACAAAAACTAGTCATATATTCTCTGTGAAAATTTTTGATCAAAATATATTTATCAAAGGCTAAATTTCGAATAATTTTTACACTGTTAAATGTTATTATGTTATAAAACACGAATTGATTATACAATCATTTTCTGTATATTTTTTTATAAACGGGAAGGATTGAAGTAAACTTTATTTCTCCTGACTTAGATCCAATCAATTCGTGTTTCGTACTTTTACCGTACAATATGACGAACATAGTAGCTTAAAAATGTTTGTAGTAATAAATTACGTGCAGTATTAGAAAAATCGCCAAAGAAGAGTTACCAAAATACTTAGAAGGGATGATGAAGTGGAAGGATAGAAAAATATTAGCAAGATTCAGAAATGGAAACGAGACCACAGCAAGGGAATACTGGAAAGAAGAAGGGAAAAAAGGATGCAGGTCAAAAAAAGAAGACCTGAGACACGTAAAGGACACAGAAAAAATACTAAACGAGACTGAGGAAGGACTAATAGAATTGAAAACAATAATGGAGAAGAGAAGGGCAATACAAGACGGGGAGGAACGACAATAAGGAAGCATAGCAAGGAGGCAGGAGCCCAAAAGTTGCCATACTTTTAGAGACAGAATATATAATGGAGTGCAATATTCCAGAGTGAATAAGAGCGGAGGTAGATATATAAGAAAGGAATTTAGATGGATATAGACAAGGAAAAGAGTTTAGATAGATATAAGGGAGGTGATAACGCCATAAGACTGAGAAAATGTAAAAAGTGTTATAGGTAAACGAGATTACCACGGACTAAGTAATAATAAATAAATATTAATTACGTGCAATATTGAAAAGTTTATAAAATTTGTAAAGCAAATACTATTTCAAAACCGCTAGGCTGAAGCAAAATTGTCTATCCAGTTCGTTCATAAGATCTCAAAATCTCGATCTTAAGTTAGCGAAAGTCTTACCTTTGTGCTAAGATGAAGTTTTGATAAAAGCAAGAAATAAATACAATCTTGAGCAAATTGGGATTAATCATTTACATAAATTAACATACGAGAGAATTTTATATTAACAGTTTCGAATTACATAGAGGAAAGAGTAATAATATGGTCTCCGTTACGCTTCGAAGTTTGCTATAGAGGTCGTGTTCTTAACCGTCTTCCTTGGTACTACAGTTTCGCAGACAGATCGTCTTACATGACCGGCGAGATATACACAATGTAGCGGTAAACACGTACTTGTCGTCAAGCAGCGAATTCTAAAAAACATCGGTTCGCCTTCGGTCTGTTATTTTACCTACACAAACAAAGTGGCGTACGTGATCATAGGCGCGAACGTTGCGAGACCCGAGCGTGGTGGGGGTCGTTTCCAAGAGAAGACAAAGGACAAAATCGAATCGGCAGTCAGTGTCATTCGAGGAGTCAAAGCGAATGCGTCGAGAGGTTCAGAGAAATAAAATCAAAGTCGCTTAGTCAAACTAATACGTCGAGAAATACTATAAAGTCGAGTCGAATTATAATAATAAACTAGTTGTATCATTTGTGACGTGTTAAGTATAATTTTAAATATTCTTAAAAATAGAAACTTGTATTAATCCTGTCAATTCAGTGTCACAAGCATTTGAACCACCTCTGTTATCCAAATCGAAACAGGGGAACGGCTGATTTGCGACGTCGACTGTAAGAATCGTAGCGAGATTTTACGCCTCTCGCCGACGCGTTTCCTCGCGGTCGCGTCTCCGCGAACGGTCGTAAGAGTCTCAGAGTCTTATATTTCTATCTAAAATCTGGTTCATAATTTAAACTGCTTCAAATTTTTGCGTAAAATGTTCCTAAATTAATAAGCTTATCTGTGATGAAAGGCGAAAGTAAAAGAAAAGAGTAAAGCCCTCTAATAAAAAATCATGAAAGATTATTTTTTAGTAACATTTTGAGTTGGAAAGTAAATAAATAAAGCAAATTCTTCTGTTTATATACAAAAGTCACACACATATTCTTTCCTTCGCACTTTTGTATTCACTACGTTATGTCGCCATACGACCTGTTTTCCATTTCCTCTTTTTAAATCGTAGAATTTTCTTGATCTCGGAGAAAAATTTATCCGATGCATTATAATCTGATTATAATATAGATAAAAAATAGAATAGTACTATAATATTTCAACACGAATAGTTTTGGGAAGTTCAACTATATTTTTGAAAATACAATATCAAAAATTCAATGATCGCATTTGTGTATATCGATTTTACGTATCTTTCACAAATATATTCCAACACACGACGCTTTAACTCGCTCAATGTGCAAGAAATATTCCTTTTCATATTCTTATATCATTTATGCTTCTCATTAGCGGAAATAATACTATTTAGATTAAACCTGTTCCTCTACATGCGAATATAATAGAAGCAACAAATGACAGTGTTTGTTGTAATATAGAAAATCACAAGGGGTCATAATTACTACCCCTTTCTTTACTAACTGAAATAGTTCAAAGCTAATTATATATCGTTATACATAATAAAAGAAAACAATTATATTATAGGAGAAGGAAATATGTAATTAATTTCATATTCTATCTTCATCCTCCTATGTGAAAAGCATAATTAAATGATTATGGTTCTACACCAACAGCTATCCAATACTCTATCTTAGCATCAATACGAAACTTGCCGGTCTTCAAATTATAACGAGTATTCTATATGTATACTACAACCCTTTGGAGCGTGATCATGTAACTGAATAATTTGCATCAGTCAGCTGGCCTCGACTTCCCCAGAGAATTACGATTAACCGTAGTATCGAGTCGATGTTGGTAACTCTATCAGAGAAGTTCTTGGTGAATCACCTTAACTAACACCTTGATAGAAATGTCAAGTTTCATATAACTCGACATACGTTCGTGGGGATCATAATTGAAAGAAGACATCAGTTAGGATTCGTGGATGCAATTCACGATGATTTTAACTAGGATGCAAAGAAACTTCTTTCAAGATTCCTATAGGTACGGTCGTAGAATGTGTTGGACAGTTTTGTGATAAAATACTTGCACGTTCCTCTGACTTGGAATGGATGCTCGTGGTATGCTTTAATTTACCAACTTGGCGACGTAAGTTAGCCTTCTGCGAGTTTCTAAGTTCAGTCCGGTCATGAAACGAGAGAATTATTCTATTATATATTTCTATGCTGGTAATATCTTGAAGAAGTTTCATATTTCATTAAATATACTATTGTAACGTGTGGATTATAGAAAAGTGAAGTCCAATTGGAGAATTTTGATGGATTATTGGAAACTCGCCATAATTACATTTAAATATTATTCAATTACCATTAATGCATTCGCAAGAGTTTGCAATGATGAAAGAGAAATTCACAAATATTATTGCAATCAGAAGTTGAAATAGCAAACAGATTCGTTATTAAATACATTGATACATTAATACATTAATACATTAATACTTTTATATTACAAATAATAATATTATGAAAACGATTGATTAAGAAGAGTACATTACAGTTCATTAGAAAATGAACATTTCACTGATGCTTCTATCTTTGTCGAAAATCTGTAACAGCTATATAGAGATAAAATCTCTGATATGTATTATTATCTTAAATTTACATAAGCACGTTTCCGTGAAAAACTTACAGAACAGTGTACATTTGTATCAAACAGAGTTTGGAGTTCTTTCGATGGAGTTCGAATATTTTGTCCCGCGAGAGCGGAATAGAGAAAGGTGGTTTGTAGTATTGCTCTTGTAAACATCACGAAAAGTAGCAATTGCAACGAAATTCGCGGTGGAAACTGCGAAACTGCAAGCTCTTTGATACGGTTTCGTCCAAGGAATAAAAGTATCTGTTGCAATGCGAAAAAGTAATTTTTCAGACATGCTGGTTGTCGTTTCGCGACGAACTTTTGGATCGTCTGGTAACCATTCCGAAAAAATATTCTTTCAAATTCCTTAAATATTAAAGAGGCTATGATAATTTATAGATAATTCTACATATTTTCGACAAAAATATCGTTTTTAGGCTAGTATGAAAAGATATTGGTAGAAATTAGTTTATTTTTATCTTCGTTATATATATATCGTATATGTATATGTATAGTGTAGCACATTTACAACTTTACAACTTCATACTCGTACCACTAAAGAAAGTACTCGAATTTAAGTTTAATTTCTACATGTATTTCAATTTATTAATATTATTGTACGATGTTAGAATTCTAAAGAGACATTAAATATAAAATTTAAGTTTTCTCACATATATTAGTGTAATGTTAAACTTGGAAATTAAATGGATTAATAAAAGTAAAAAATTGTAAGCTGTAAATAAAAACTTTGGTGTTGAGAAGGACGAAGTGGTTTTACAAGTAATCTAGATTGTTTTCTTTCGCTTAGGATTAAGTATACAGTCGAGATCGAAATTCGAGTAGTTGTATTCCAGACCGTGTGGTCGAGCAGAAAAATAACTTGGTCCACATTGAAAGAGTAGCAGATCAAACAACTTTAAGAGAATGCCTTTCAGGGACTGTTCACGATTTAAATTAGAAAGCAGCTTCCATTTTAACGCAGCTGAGAAAACAAACCGACCACTCCTATCTTCGGTGTTCATCCTCAAACTTGTTAAAACAATTCGAAATCTCGAGCGGTTTCTCGTCGAGGAAACGTATAAACTTGCGAAACTTTTTTCAACTTTTCTAATAACATCAGAGTCGGAGTACTCATCACGCTTTGATGATTTATAAGTCACGTAATGAAAACAATATTTTTGACGATCGAATTGAACAAGGTGATGATCAAGATAGTCAAGCAATTTTAACAACATGATAACAATATTAAAGAATCTATCGGCAGACTTCAATAAAATTCTATGATGTATTCTTCTATCAAGTCTTCAATTTTATTATTCACATATATGATTAATATTGGACATCTTAGAAAACAAAGAACTATTTTCATAGATTTATTTGTTGTAGGAAGACAGCTTGATTTCTTTGTAAATACAAATGTAAATCTTAAGAAATAGTTCTTGTGCTTGACATTTTTATTTGTAATTCAAGTTACAGAGCTGGTCAACATGACTTGTAAGGTACTCGTACCTCAATAAGTATGCAATGTTACAAGTAAACAATGTTTAATATCCGTCAATAGAATTGAACAATGTAAATTGTTTGAAAAGAAAGTTGGAACAAAGCGTTGCTTGAACGCAACATTAGCCCTTAATGGATTAATGCACGCTTCCTTCCAGACATCAAACTTAACCATCCCAGTGTTCAACCAAGCTTAATTATGAAGTTAGCCTAAACTTTCGGTAACCTCTTATACAAAGTCCACGAAACATCCTGGCGAAATACACCGATTAATTCTCCATCAACATTCCCATAATCAAGACACGAAGCTTGCAACACTAACTGGATTCTTTCAGCCTGATTGCCTCGATCGGTCAATTAATTAAATCAATTTGTACATGTCGCGGGACGTGTCCACAACACGTCTGATCACCTTCTCTTCAAATTACAACGCGATTTGGAAAGCAGTCAGAGAGTGGGACAGACACGTCTGCGAGGGACACCGCAATGCCACAGACGCTCGTGACAAATCTCATGGCTGACTTGCAATTGTAATGTTTAATCAGACGTGTAATTATGTCTACGGTCGATGTTGCCAACCACTCTCCAGACCAGAGACGAATGAAATTTCCCTCGCATTCAGCCAAGTCGAATATTCGCGAGTACGTGATTACGCGATTTACTACGGTCCGCATACGTTGTTTCCGGCTCTTTCGCGCGGCGCTCTCACTTCCGGTCCTGCCTTTCCCCCTACGCCCTCTCTTCGAATAACGAACGTTCGCCAACTCACTCCCGAAATGCTGTTCAACGAGGCAGTTGTTTAAGAGATTGGTGAGAGCATGTGGTTGTTGAACTTTGATATTTTCCTTCCTGGAAGGTGTTTTGAACAATTTTTTTTAGGTTTCTCTGTAAAGTTTCAAAGTTCCTTTAGCGATCGTTTAATGTAATTCAAGATTCTTTCTAAGACTTTTGCACGCGCTCCAACAGTCGCGGGTTCGTAAAAGGGTTGAAGGAGGAAAGAAGGTACAATCCAGAAAATTTATCACAATGTGGACTGTATTTTTATACTTACGATGGTCATTGCCACGTTGGTCATATATGACCTCTTGTGACACCACGGTGGTCATTGCCGAAGCTCTTGAACTTCTTATAGTTGTAAAAATTAAATGAAAATTGACAGTTACGGCATTTTGAATATAATCAATAAATAGAAGATACTTTGAAATAAAAAGTGCCCCATTGAACGATTAAACAATTTTTATTGGAACAACGTAAAACATAAAAGAAAATGAGAACAAATCCTATTTGCGTCTAACAGTGCACTGTGTTTACATCTATATCTTTCAAGTAATCTACGAATATTATTACAAACATAGCTTAGAGAATAATCGTAAGTGCTGCTTTATAATCATATAATTGAAGTTACAAGTGTGAACATACCTTACTATTACTTATAGAATAAACAAATACCGTTTACTACTATCTTGGACACGTTTTAACAATACATTCTGAACGTTTCGCTTACGACGAAATAACAAATGCGAATGGTTTGTTAAAATAAACGAAGCCTTGTTGTAATACGTCGCCATCAACCAAGGCGCCACGGTGGCCACCCGTGACCTCCAATGAGATAACCGGTCCATTGGGGAAGGATGTTGTCTTACATCGTCAATTTATTATTATTTTGCCATTATATGCTTTGAATAATAAAAATACGTGGCGTCCTCAGCGAAACTTGTGATTTCGGCGTGGCAGTCAAAGTGTTAAGGGACTGTCCCTTATGGATATAATCCAAAATATCAACTACTATATCGTATATCCGGTGGCCAGTCCAAGACCTTCTGTTTTTGTAAACTAGCAGACAACTGTTATCGACGATTGAATTTTCGTATCTGATCGTAGACCGCGCAAAAGTCCCCAAAAAGACCCGTAGTCTCTGCTTTGCCTCGCTATTGACCGCTCAAGATAGGGATGAAGGGTAAAAATTTGCTTCTTTTACAGAGCTTTATAACGCTGTCGGCGCTTCAAGGTTTTTCGGACCTAGACACCTCTTCAGGCCCAATCGACAGCGTCATAAACCCTAACTAATTCAATGTTTCTGAACATCGCTTTTATTAGTCGTTAGTCTTTCACGAATAGGTTATTACGGAAAATATTAAAACATTTGGGGAACGTACTAACGTATAATTGACTATTTAAATATTTTACGTTTCTTTGTATATTTTCGATAAATATCTTTGCACTATATACGTTTTCAAAATGGTTTCATACGTGATCAATATGCAGAACTATAATAATCGTGTCTCACTACAGCGCTAATGAAGTTTCATTATATTGTATATAACGCACGTAATATATTCATAACTAGTTTTACAGGTATTGAAGTTCTTTCGTGAATCCCTGGATATTGCATTCTCTGATTTTGAACTTTATCAATCATTACAATCATGTCTCATTAAAGTGCTAATGGAATTTCGAAAGTTTTCGTGTCACACATACAATTTTCCATTCATTGCCGGGCGAATCTAGAGCGTCTTGCCCTGAGCGCCATGATTTTATTTTAAAGAAAAGAAAACATGGAATTTCACACAATCTATATATTATTATATAAAATTTCCTTTCTAATAATTTTTAACTAAAACTTATTCCGTGACCAATCGCAATCGATCTAAATTTGTTTTTTTGGTTCTTTTTTTATTATTTAATTTGTACTTTACAATTTGTTCAGCTAGACATTTGGTCAATTTTTCTTACTTAGTTGCTAAATAACATGTGGATGGCTACCCCCACTGAGGTACCATTTTCGGGTGCTTTAAACTTGTAGGGCAAAATACGAGATACGTCGTAATGGGAAGTGTTGTTGTATATCAATACATATGCTTACTATGGAATATTTCGTAGTGGACATTGAATGGGCTAAATATTTTCGAAAAGTACTATATGAAGATCTTTTCCGTGTATTTGGAATTTATGTGACACGCTCATGTTAATAACGTTACAAGTGTACGCACAGCGTATTAGCTGGCGGTTCAAACATTATTGCGTAAATAGCGCCGTTCATAAAATCCCGTGGGATCCCGTACAGTTGAAATTTTCGAGATATATACGATTTTCTTGTCAATGTCACCTATTCTGGTCGCAACTATCGCGTCCTCCCGCGAATTTTCCATCGCAATACACGCGTTCAAGTTCGCTAACAAGTCGACACCGAATGGTAGACCGTAATTTTGATACATCGATGAAAATGATAGGTGAAATTTATCTGGCTAGGACATGTACCACTACTCGTCCGAATTTGTAGAGTAGCTGGATTTAATCGTTGAGATATTAGTGTGATATATAGGGGATATCGAATGGTTTTTGAATTTTCGGTTCTGTTAGTGCATGTTGAAGTGACGTGATGTGTGGCTTTTACGGTGGACGTTGATCTGAAATAGTAGTAGTAAATGTTTTGTAATACACACATCAGGAAATTTTGTGAAATGATAAAAATCATTACTATCAATGTGATAGCTCGGTCATTTGCAATGTATACTAATGTATGAATATTATAATTTTATGTAAAGTTTGATTTAATTTCATATAGATATATAAAATGAATTTCGTGGTACATACAGAGATACGCAGAGTGTAACGAAATCTTAATAGTAATTCGTATTATCATAGTTTCAAATTCATTCGTTTTAAATATGATGCACATTATAGCTAGAAATTAAATTTGATGTAGAACAGAATAAAGTAAAAGTTTCAGGGCATTTACATCAGAGAATTCTACGGAATAACGACGATCATTTAATGTAACAAAAATATAACAATCTACATTTCAAAAATCATTTTTAATGTATATATGCGTATATCATGGTTGAACATAACTTTTTTTTTTATTTCGTAGACTTTTTACAATTAATTCTCATTGAGAATTATAAGTAAAACATATAACGTGATGCAGAATAAAATAAAAGTTTCATGATCATGATCAAAAGATCATAAAATCCTCAAAAATGATAAGAATTATAGAGTACTATAAAATATTAAAAATCGTTTAATTTATTATCCATACGTTATGAAATTTATTTTAACGTATAATAAATCTAATTAACATTTTAGAAGCACTTTATGGTCTAAGCAAGGAGGATCGGAATCCAACAACAAATGTTAATTATTTGAACATACACTACATTTTGGTTGGATTTTCATTCGATAGAAAGTTTAAAAATCTCCATTTGAGAAAGTTTCTCTTAATTAAACGTTGGCTTGATTGCGGAATTTTATCAACGTTCTGGTTCGTGTAAGGAAACTAACTCTTCGTAATTAAGATGAGAATACGATTTCAAACGAGGAATAAAAATGTCGATAGAAAGCATCTTATATTTTCAAAGCATATTTTTTATGAAATTTAACGAATAATCGATGAATTTACTGGTCGAACCTCTGAATCCATCACAATAATAGTATTAGGTTGTCCGAAGCGTCTTTCTTTTACAGACACGTCTTTTACAACGATGCATCTTTATAGAAACATGAAACCTAATCTGTCGAACGTTGTGATCTTTATTTTGATAGAACAAAATGATTAGATAAAATAATATAAAACGGAAAATGTGCATTCGTTATTTCCTTATACAACTTAGGAAACTTTTCGGACGACCTGATAATCTTTAATATTTCAAATAATTGTAATCTACAAAAATTTATTTTTACGCAGAACGAAGATGAACGAAATGGAGCAGATCCCTGAAGGCTGAGAGCGAGCGGATCCTCGATATGACCGGCTGGAGAATGCGGCCGACCGCATCGGCGCTCGGCGTCATCGCCATTGTCTGCATCATGATCACTGCCATGCCGTCTGGTAAACATCCTACTGTGATTTATATCTTTTTATTTACATACAACAAAAGATATAGACATTTTTTCTCGGAATTTGTTATATATGTTATATGTAGATTTATCGAATCTTTTATATTTCTCTAAATAATTGCTTCAATTCCGTGACTATCAATTTAGAACTAGGAATCGGTAGATTTCCAAACGTTCGTAGCTGAACGCCACATTAGAAAAAAGGATTCTACAACATACTTTCTTTTATATTTTCAATATCACACTGACGAATCTAGGTACCTGTTAGGCTTAGAAGTTTGCTCCGTTCGATAATTTAAGCAATTTCTCCTAACCTTGCTTATTGCACAATATATATCGCTTAGCGCCTGAAGGACCACCTAATTTCGACCTATTCAGAGACATGATTCTAAGTGTGTCCCTTGAATCAGACGGACTGAATTGGAGCATAATGAAACTGAGCTATTTGGTGAATTTTGCTGACTAATAAATTTTCTGAATTACGTGATCTTGGTGGTACTTTCTCGGCTTTTGACATTGGACTCCAAACTTTTTTCTTCCTATGGTTTACCTCCTCCAAGAGCCATCCTCCTGATCGAGAGTCTTCAAGATTGCTGCTTAGCGTGCCTCCATAAAAACAAAGATCAATCAGCATCTCCGCGAAACTTTGCCACCCTTACCCATCCGTAGGATCATGACAGGTGGCCTCTTAGATGACTATGACAAAAGTAAATGAAAAGAAAAGTAGTGGGAAATGATCGTTTGAAATCCTTAATTTATGACACGGTTGTATGTGTATGGCGTGAAGTTTTTTTTTTGTTATTTAATTTGTGACGGCACTCAACAGCTAATACCACCACTCGACACTAACTAGTGTCGGCAGCGCATCCCCCTTCCCGTCCGCCCTCTCCCACCCCCTCCAAAAATCCCACAACCCCACCGAAACCCAAAAACAAACTACCGAACTGCCCTGTTTTTGCGACTAGGTTTTCAGGGCAGAAATAAGAAGAAAAAAAAAGATAATATATATAAGCGACTTAGACCCAATCAAAAACAGAGAAACTAAAAAAAAAAATTACGACAAAAAATATTGTATGGCTACGTACCGTCGCGTATCGGTATCTTTGCCTAAATCACACTACAACCGGAGCTCATAGTTTATTACGTGTGACAAACATGTAAAACCTATTTTTTCTGGTCAATAAATAAACATTAAAAAGAAAAGTGTCGTCAGCGCAGTGGTTAGTGTCCTAGGTTACGAACGTTCACGGGATTCGGGTTCAAAAACTCGAGTCTGATTTTTCTTCCACGCATCTAAATTAGAAGAAAAATACAGCAGTATCAGAGCAGCGACATCTACAGCCCACAACAGCACCAAACCCGGCCTCCACACGAGTAGTAGCTCTATTACGACGGCTACTAACAGTAACTAAGAGGCTACTACAACTACTAACACGTACAACTCAAATTTGTACTTTACAATTTTTCAGCTGGACATTTGCTACATTTTTCTAGCTTAATACTTTACCGACCAGTAGCCGATTAATCCTTTTGTCCCTGACAATCATTCACATTATCTGAACAGTAATTTGTTATTTAGTACTAAAGTACCTTGCGTTGCTTTGTAAGTTCCCACAGTTTTATACCAATTTGAAAAACTTACCATTCGCGATGAACGAGAAAAATGGTATTGCAGAGTCTAAACTGAAACAGAGCCGGTGAATCTGATGATGTTGAATCGCTAGCTGTCAGTAAAGTGTTAATTGCTAACTAACATGTGGATGACTACCCACAGCGGGATACCATCTTCGAGTTTGACTATTTTATTTCTTTAATGAAGTCAGTGGGGTGTTTTCTTTTTAGTCTTCTTTCTTTTGTTCTCCTCAGCAGCCAGCTGGTTTGGGTGTGTTGCCATTCTTTCCTTGTATTTTTCTGCGTATCTGCCGATTTCTCTTCTTTAATCTATTTAATTTATTTATTATCTATTTATTTATTATCTATTTATTTATAATCTATTTAATTTAAGCTATTAATTATTTAAGCTATTTTTAAGTGTTTGTGTATATTCTCGTTTCTGACATACCATGGGGCGTTGGCTATTGTTCTCAGTACTTTCGATTGTAGCGACTCTATTTATTTTATAAGTTTTCTAGTTTATTTATGTGGTTCATTGCTGATGTCCCTCATAGCGGTATTCCATACGTCAAATTGGTTTTATTATCGTTTTGTTGATTTTTAGTTTATTTTCTATGCTGAGTTTAGAGTTTCGACTAGTTAGCCAGCGCATTTAGGAGTGAAGTGTCCCTTCATGCAATCTCCCAGATACTCTAAACGAATACCACAGCTGTGATACAAACCGTGGTAGCGATGATCGCTAACAATACTTTTGCTTGAAATATTAATAATCTTAAAGAATCGGTGCCTTCCTTTGACACTCCAATTATCATTTTACACTTTCCATCAATATATAAACCATTAATAATACTGGAAACCCAGAAGCAGAAGACAACACAATAGGTACTCAATTCATTTGCATCTTGCAGCAGAATGGAATTGACGTGATAGCGTAATTTTGCCATCGTATCACTGAATAGACTCTTCTATCGGTTTTTTTCGGTGACGCGCAAAGTCCGACGAATTTTCACGACGAACGCGATTATTTACTCCGGTCACATGTATCGCTGCGTAAGCGATTCTGTTCGGCCGGCCGATAAATGCTTTGACCGTTCACCGTGCTCCATCGATCGAGTGAAAAAAACACATAACACGAGAAGAGATCACAGTTCGTCGCTTTTTATGACACTGCCCACCGCGTCGGCCGGAAATAATCTGTGAAATTCGTTTACGCGCAAACAACTGACCTACCAAAGATTAATCACGCCCATCATCGAAGATAAAACATCCTACCGATATTTTGCGACCGAGTTACAAATATTAGTCTTGTGATTTATGTCGAAAAGCAATTAAGCTCCTGTTACCCCTTAGCATCGAATAGCAATTGTCTTATTTCTAAATAAGAAGATCCTGATATTATTCTTATATTAATTATCTTTCAAAAATGTTTATAAAATATTCAATTTAAGTTAGATATACCACATTCGCGATAGAATATATTAAATTTATGATTCTATTAATTAAAACATTCTTTAAAGATGTATAAAACAGGGACAAGTATGAGGTGGTTGCTGCTGAAGGTGCCCACTAGAAATACTCTTGATGTTCAACAAAAAAGGTTTATTAAACTATTATCAATCAACAATCGAGAGCCAACAATTTACGATTAACAATTAACGATTAACCCATTTGCATCATGGTCCTATTTAAAAGGATTGATTCCTACGACCGCGCGCGGTCGGTCGTAGGTGCAGTAAATGACATTCGAATTTTTGAAACGTCCAAAACGATTCTTACATTCTTTATAACCGAGGAAAAAATTATTTATTTAAAAGAAATAAGAAATAAATTGAATCATATTATTTCTCGTGGAATTCTTTAAAATGGTCAATACAATAAACTGATATAGGCGAATCAAACGTATTCTCTCACATCTGAAGAATACTTAGCGATTGAAATAAAAAGCAGTCGCGTTTCGGTTAACGATAAATTATCAACGATAAACGATTAACAATCAAGAGTTAATAAGTGTCTCTAATTGTGCTTGCTTCGCTATGACGCTAAACTTTCGCACTTCGCAGCTCGGGGCAGAACGAATCTTTCGTTCGAAGCCAAACGGATTGTTTTCTTTGTTGCTCCTCGAGTTGTCGCGTAATTATTCTTCCGAATATTCGGCGAAAGAACCGTAGGGATATCGATGGTACATTAGGCTTGTCGGCCTTACGCTTTGAAGGTATAGCGCTTTGTGTCGTGAAGCCGTTGGAAAGTACAGTGGTCGAGTGCCGCCACAAGTACAAATTGGAAATACTATTTATCATTCATTTTGTTACACTGAAACTATTTTACTTTGGACACTTTGAAGGAACACGACGGATAATCGGTGTTTTCATTCGTAGACGAAAGAAAGAATGAAAGCAGCGAATTCTTTGAATTTTTCACAGTGTTGCACATTCTATGTAATCTTAGCTACTTAATTTAACAATGCCACCTTGTATACTTAATATACAGCAGGGAACAAAAGACAGTTTAAATGGTAAATTTAAGCGAAGAACACCATAATTTTACAGAAGAAAAATATTCGGCAAGAACAATGAACAGATACAATATGATATCACTAAAGAGTAAAAGATATCTAGATCTAAAGTTACTAATATTATATTCATCAATGACAGTATCAGCTTCGAACATTTTCTGTCTACTACCCTATAGCTAATTTTTGGATTTCTCTTTGATGAAAAGTTTCCTGAGTCCTTTCATCTTACTTCCAACTTTACTCGCAACCTCAATTCTGAAAAACACTTCTCAACACGCTAGTGTTTTTCGACTCTTAGAGAGTTAACTTTTCAGTGCTACGATTCTGCAAAATGTTCTCCGCTCATTTCCGTAGCTACGATCACTCTTCAACGATTTCCTCTCCGCAACTTCCGATTAGCCTGACGTGTAATCGCGCTGCCTCTGCTTCTCGCGCGAGCTAAGCTCGCCTTACGGATCCATAACGTCGCGGTAAACATTTTCCTTCAATATCCGCAATATCCGCAGTGTAATGAAAGAGGCTTGCGCGAAAAGAAAGAGGAGGAATCGGTCTGATAACGAGGGAAAAAATTTTGGTTGCGAACAAACGAGAGTGGCAAAAATAACCCGCGAAATTCGCCGGCGAGCACGAGCTGCAAATCGCGAAAAATTATGATCGATGTGCACTGTTGCGCAATTAAGCGAAGTTACGTGACTGATCGCCCTTTCTTCGGCCAGCAATTACGGCAAATTAGTACAACTTTTTCGCACGTCCTTCGCTTCTTTCATCCGTCTTTTTTTCCACTCCATAACATGCCATTTTGTATAGGCGAATATCCACGATATTGTTGCAGGGATTATAACCCTAGCACACGGTCTAAATGATTTTTACAATTGGTTCTTCGATAGAGACATGTTCCAAATGATGTACTAGTTATGACTAGACTGGGAATAAAGAGAGCTAAAGAAATCGGACCTGAATAAATATTTGTTTTACATTCCAAATATTATGGCAGCCGCTTTACTTTGGATATTTTGTGCAATTTTGTATATTATATTTATTCCTGGTGTATTTGCATATTTAAATTTCCAAGTAAATGCATCAACATCTTACCTTACAAACAAGTCTTTATTTATTAATAGATTATAATGCATTTATATTAAATTTATAAGTGAGACAATACATATGATATGTAAAAACAGAAAAAATATTCAAAGTGATAATATTTATTAGATGAAGTAAATCTTTATTCAATTCCATTTCTCTAATTATATTCATAAAATTACGATTCTTCACAGTATCCAACCATCAGTTTGTTGGACGTTGTATTCTGAAATTTGGTATTACAATTGTGACTAGTTGGAAACAGCACATATCGACCTATCAGATGCAGATCCAGTTTAGACAGTAACTCTGATAAATAAAAAGATGGTACTTTCTTTGATCTTGCATGAAACATTGCCGAAAAGAGGGTGTAGCGTCGTAGATGCCCTCGTTTCTTTAAAAATCGTGCCAGCATTCCTCCAATCTTTATTCTCTCCCTTACAATAGTAACAAAAATCTCTATGATACTACTTTGTATGATTTTACACAGTGGTATCCAAGCTTCTTTTTCTTCTTTTGCTTCCTTTGAATTTCTACTACTTTCAGACATATTTGAAAAATATTGCAACTAGATCCTTTTAGAGATAAATTTTAAGACTCGAAGAGGTATTATTTTCTTACGTAAGTATACATGTCAAAATATCTTGCAAATTAATATGCAACCATCTGACCCAACAATAAGATTTAAGATATTTCTTCCTTCTTGTACCTTTCCTCAACATACTTGGTTGTGAGCCGAAAATAGTGGATTATCACAAACGCATACCTAAAAACTTAAAACTCTTGATAACTTTTCTGAAAACCTAAATTAGTTATGCAAATAAATTAGATAATTTGTTGAAAATGACAACGTGAGTTCGTGGTCGCCATCCATACGCAGATGCGCTGTTACAATAAATAGTAAGTAGAAGATTGTTCTAAATTCGAAATTAATGCTATTATTTTCGAAATTTTTTATTTTCAATTCTTGACTTTAACAGCCATATAATTCCAAAATTTTGAAGCTAGCGCACGTATAATTTTATAACACATATAACAACGGAATTTATCCTTGTTGAAGTAATTACTTCAAGAAAAACTTCGAGGCAGTTAAGTTTCATAGCGTAAAAAAATGGAATATTAGGATTTTGAAAACAAGTAGATACATGTTTATTGGGAAATTAATTAAGAAGTTTCAGGTTATGCGTTCGTGATTAAAAAAATTATTAAAAAATAATTCGACGTGAACGCTTAACAGTGTCATTTAATTGTTAATAAGTTAAAAAACACTTCAATCAACGACTCTATAATTAATCATATCGAAGTAACTACTTCAAGAAAACCTCTACATCTTTGTTTTTGTATATCCGTGACCTGGAGACCTGTTACGCAAAAAAATGGAATTTAGTGAAACAAAAATATTCTAAATAAGAAGAGGTCCATATTATTGTGCCCTTGAATATACATTATGTTTTGGATTACAAGGTCTAGGAACAAACGAGCTAATAAATAGATTTCTATTTATGCTTCTTGCAGCCTTTAGCTAGAGCTACAAGGTTAACTTTTTTGGTAATATCCTTTGCTATAAATACATGAACGTGCTCCCTATAGATTCTATTGTATTGCAACACTATAAGGAGGAGGATCAGCATAAACTTATACATTACACTTATACTTTTATCCTTGAAAATGACAACGTGAGTTCGTGCTCGCCATTCGTATGCAGATGCGTTAGTTACAATAAATAGTAGCTAGAAGATTGTTCTAAATACAATCGATAGATTTAATCGATAGGTTTAAGATGTTCTTTTGTTTTTATCCCTAGTCCATATAAGAAAGTGCAAAAAAGGTTCTTTGGTTCAGAACGGTGTGATAGATTGCTCAAAGGATAAAATAGCTATTGTGATCCTACCTCTGAATACAGGAATAACAATATAATTTATTTTCAAAATTTCTTAGCCCTTCACTTGGATTTCTTAAAAATTCTTCCAATTCTCTTTTCTCCCCATCAACCGACACCAACGTGTAGTCAAGTGCAGGCCAAATGTTAGTGTCTGCTGACACCACGTTCGTGTCACGCGCAAGTCAAAGTTCATCATCTTGAAATTTTTTAGCAAAAACACCGGCAACTTGTTAAAGTTACTAGCATATTTATGTGGGTGGCAAAGTGTCAATGTACTGCATAAATAGACCAATGTACAAATTAATAGTCACGAAGTCAGAACTTAATTATTAGCGCGGGGTTGGAAATTCTATGAAGTTGTGTTTCTGATTTTCATTTATAATAGTAAGTTTTTAGTTTTACAAATAAATTCGTTTATTCAACATCGCCGTCCCTGATAAAAATAAATAAATAAAAGAAGAAAACACCATCGAATGGAACGCATTAAAATGAAGTTTGCGGAGTGTGATGATATTTTTTCAACAGAAGGGAGAACACGCTAGACCGCGAGGAGAAGAAATTAGATGGTAGCATTGTTACCACGGGCGACAGCCGTCTGGAATTTTTCCGGCCGCCATGGCGGCTATTTCGTTCCGGAAGGGCATTCCAGCGAGAACGTTTCGTGAATGCCGGCCACGGAAGAATGCGACGAAATTTTAATCCGCGTTATAATTCCTACGGTAAATGGCGTGAGTTTCGCACCAACGTATGGAAAGAATGCGCAACAAGACGAACTACTTCCTCTAGAACTTCCGTTAATTCTCCTCAGGCGGCACTCTAGCGAAAGTTGAGGAACGTTGGAATTAATTGTTACAAAAGAATAAAATATAAAGCGTAGAATTTCGATTAAGGATAAAGTAGATGCTCGTTAGAAATCACGCGTGCTTATTCATTCTGGACTTCCTAAAAATTTAGTTTGAAATTTTTCTTAAAATAAGACGACGTTTTAAGAGTGTGGACGAAGAAAATGGAAGGTTGAGTGTATGTTAAGTAATCAGGATTTTTGAATTTAAGATTAATACGATAGCGCAACGTTAACGACTACCTATATAATGTAGTTGTTGAGCCAGAAAATTGTCAGACGTCTCGTACAAATTTAACTTCGCTCATAAAATTTGAGTTCTTCAATCTCGTTTAATATATTTTATCGTAATACGACTGGAATAAATTTATTCTTCTTTCGATGCGCAAGCTAAAAAGACATTACCCTCTAAACTTAGACATTAATACGATACGATACTCTCTTATTATTCACGTTATAGTACCACACCAGAATAATTTACTTATAATTCTCAATGAGAATTGATTGTAAAGTACTTCCAAATAAAAAAACAATTCTTTCATCCCGAAATATATACATATTGTTCTCACTATTATCAACCTAATTGTTAACTTATTATTAACTAATAATTTCTCTTATAAATGAAAAGAAAAGCAGAAGATAGGAAAGAAATATAAAATATTCAAATGTGAATATTTACTATAATCTATTATGGTATAAGTTGTTCAATAAGGCTACGTAAAATCCATTAACAAAAACACATTTCTCAGCTCTAATTAATCCAGTATTACTACTTTGCGCGCATAATATATCGCTCTGTATCCTTATCTACGTATTAAGTCCCCGACACTCAAATGTGTACGTCAAATCCCTCATCCGCGTGTATTTTACGTTAAATCCGAGTATCACAGGTGTATCATAATTTTCATTAATCTCATATCACACATAGTTGAACAAGAAGAGAAGACATAATGGGGAGGCGTACAAAATGGAAGTTTGAGAAGAGTAAATCGTCGGTACGTGCTCGTGTAAAGGTTGGAAGAAAGGAGTCGATACGCCAACTACCTGACGCAACCATGGAAAAAGAGGCTTGGGTCGAGTTCTCGCTCGCGAGATATTCGTTTCGACGTGAAATTACAAATGACGCGTATCTCACTTGAAAGTCTCGTGGAAAGTATAGAGTGTGTGCAGCGGAGCCGCCCGAGGGCTACGATATTCTCTCTTCTCCTTGTTATCCGCGCTCCAGTCACGCGCCGTACAGAGACAGAGTTACATATTCATAGAACGCAAGAACCAGGTCGTTTTAGTGAGATGATGAAACGTTATCTTCCGATAAATACTAAAAGATGCGTCAATGCGATTATTTAACATATTTAGGTTGTCCGAAAAGTATTTTTCTTTGGCGAACGTGATTTTTATAACAGTGTACCTTCATACAAACGTGACACCAAGTCTGTGAAATGTCGCGGTGTTTATCTCAACGGAACAAAATGCACCGTACGTAATTCGACAAAATAATATAAAACAGGAAACGTTGTGCTCCTGTTACTTCCTCATAAAACGAAAAAACTTTCCGGACGACCTAATATAACAACGAGTATTTCCGACAAGCCTGTTCATTCTGCAAGTAATTATAGAAGTGAAAGAACATCCAGAAATCTTGCTTTCAAAAACTCTAAACTCTGATTGCTAGAACATTTTGTTCTGGAAGATCGTGCTTTTCGGAAATTTTCCACCGACGAACGTGAAATTTTGGTCGCGACGAAACATTTTTTTCTGAGATTACGTAGTTTTGGGAATTTTTTAATTGATAAATACAGAGAGAACATGTTTTCCAACATCTGATTCAGAGAACTCATGAATTCAGGCAATTTTCGATCGATGGATATCGAAGGGAAAATTTGGGACCTTACAGTTTTTGGGAAGTCTTTTATTGACGAATACGGAAACTTTGATACTGGTGGAGTTTTGTAGAGAATACACTACTATATTTCAACCATGTTTCCGAAGTGAAGAGAATATACGCAATGAAACATTTTGTTCCGGGAATTGGTAGTTTACAGGGAATTTTTCAACCTATGGAAGGTTTGATATTTCTATATTTTTGTTGCATACAGAAGAGTCGATATTTGTAGAGTTCTTCGGAGAATATACTATATTATATTCTCGTTTTCAAACAGAGAGCAAATTTTTATCGCAATGAAACTTTTCGTTCTGAGAATTCGTGGTTTTTGGTAATTTTTCGATCGACGAGCAAAGAATGTTTAATATTTATATAGTTTTGTTGAAACAGAATAATACAAAGGTATTGGTTTTTTAAAGATATAAAAAGCTGTGTTTGAACATACCTTGTTTTATTGACCAAAATTATCAGGGAAGAAAATAATTATCATAAAGCAATGTGAAGCATCGTCTTGAAATTTTCTATCTAACTTTGTAAGATTCTAACTCTGGAAAATACCGAAGTGATAATTTCAGAAACACATTTTATGTTACTTTGCTAACAAGGATAGATGAATCTTCTAATAATTCGATTCTTCTAGATACTTGAGGTGGTTTAGTAGGACGTGTAGGGTGCCATAGAAATACTTGGCATTTTTTTAACAATATATTTATTAACAATTCTCGATTTCGACTGTTCAATCACGCTTTTCGGTCACAACTCAACTCTTCTCTCCATTCATTCCGTTTCTTCTTTGTCGCCTCTCAATATCCCCACTTGGCACGTATTCATAATTGTCCACGACTGTCGCCACGTACGTATTCTTTTTTCTTTTTTTTTTTTGAAGGATTTTACAAACAATTTTCATAGAGGATTACAAGTAAATTATTCTGGCGTGGTACTGTAACTTGGATTATAAGAATTTACAGTATGTTTGATTCTAATTGAATCAAATGCTTCAATCCAAAGGGTATTGTCTTTCTAGTCTGCGGATCTGGTCCGTCGTGTCAAGCAATTGGGTAATTAATGAGTTTTGGTGGTTGTTGACTCTTATATTGTATCTGTTACTAAATTTGTATATTTCTTCTTTAACTGTAAGTATCTTTAGGTCGCGATGTATTGTTTCGTTGGTAACATACCAAGGTGCATCTATTAACACGTTCGTCGCTACGTCACCCATATCTATGTGACGGGTATACTTCTGCGGGCCCCGGTCACCAAGCATATATTATATACAGGATATGCAACATAAAAATATTAAAAACATATTACATCATACTTTTTATTAATTATTCTGGATAAAATATTACATTATGCTATATCGCATGGTAATTGTTAAAACATTCCAAACACACTTGGGATGATTTTGGGTACTTCGAACAATAGTCGTAGACTTCGTCACCACTACTCTCACTTCCAAATATATTTTCACGCTGGTTACTGAACATTTTGAGGATGAAAAAATCACTGATGTACGTCTCACAAGTATGCTTCTCGACCAAATGAAAGATCTGAGATATCTGCCATAAGATCCCTCGGAATACTCTAGCTGGAAAGCTTATCGCTTTCTCCATTTCAGAACTAAATAATCTTTTCTTTACAAGAAATTGAAGGTGATAAACAATGAATTCCCGCTTGTCGCACGATTTACATTCTGCGTACCGGCGGTCGAATTTAGGCCTCGCAGGAAACTTAGCCGAATCACGCTGGACGACGAACGTGTTAAGGCTGTTCCCCATAGTTGGATCCCATAGGTCCAAGCAGGTTTTACTATGGCCTTGTATATCATTATTTTACTCTGCACGTTTAAGTTGGAACGTCTGCCAATGAGCCAGTAGAAGTTTTTTAATTTTGATTTAAGTTACTTTATCTACGATGTGTCGTTTCCGTGTCATTCTTCTGTCCAGGATCATGTCCTGGTATCTGATTGAATCTTTATTTGCAATTGGAATATTATTTATGCTCGCCTGTGGGCAGCTTTGTTTTCACAGCCTGAACGTTATATGACTGCATTTATTTTCATTTATTTTGTAGAGCTTTCGAGTATTTGGCGAAAGAACCGTAGGGATATCGCTGGCTCTTTAAGTCTGTCAGCATTTAGGCTTCGTCGCGGCTTTTCTTATGTTTCGTCGGTCTCTCGTAAACAGTCTGTCTACGACGAAACCGTTGGAAAATTCTTTGTTGTTGAGTGCCGCTACATACTTATTCAAAAATAAATCTAAAAAACATAGCTCAATAACATGAAGACTCTCATACCATGCGTCTAACATTCATATTAGGTCGTCCGAAAAGTTTCTTTCGTTTTATAAGGAAATAATGGACGCACAACATTTTCCGTTTTATATTATTTTATCCAATTACATATGATCCATTTTGTTCTATTAAGATTACAACTTTCGATTACAATGATGAACCAGTCTATCGCTAATCGTATGCATTCGATTTTATTTTATTTATACAACGAAACATTAGCACCATGGACACCATCGATGTTCGTGCCATGGATGGAAATTTTGCACCTTTGTTTATTGATGAATTAGATTAATCTTTTTACAACATTAAAATTTATTTTATTCCAAAGTATATTCACAAATATATAGTCTCCTTTTCATAACAACACATTTTCTCACAGCGGCCTCTGTTCTGACCTCTAGAAAAATATACATATACGAATAATACGATATACATATGTAATGTCGTAAATCTCGGGGTAGTTGATCGATTCTGAAATCTGAAAATCGAGTTTATTGTGAAAATATACTTAAATGAAATACAGGAATAAACAACAATCAATACCAATCGATAACAGTAAACAATAAATTCTGTTAATAAATTTGTTATTTACATATCATTGCCTTTTTTCTAAAATTTCAGAAATATTGTCTTAACCATTGGTTTGTGAAACTTTGTATCTTTATCAATTATTTACAAAACACTTGTACCTTTTAATTTAATCAGCTTCCTTCCCAATTACACTGATTCGCGATAGTACTTTAATACTTACTGTTGGGTTGGCAACTAAGTGATTGCGGATTTTGTCATTAGATGGTATTGACAAAATCCGCAAGCACTTAATTGCCAACCCAATATTAGAATGCATCGTGTTTTCCCGTGTAATTCTCATATACTATTATCTTTTTACTATGAACATCTTTTGTTTCATATATTTTCATGCCATTTTTTTACTTAATAAGGTACATATATGTAACGTAGTAAATCTTGGAGTAGTTCAGGTGATCGATTCTGAATTCTGAAAATCGAGTTTATTGTGAAAATATACTTAAATGAAATACAGGAGTAAACAACAATTAATACCAATCTATAAGAGTAAACAATAAATAACAAGTCCTGTGCAATGTCTACCTGAAAATCGAGAATCGATTTTCGACGTCCTGAGCTACCGATCTTTCTCCGTCAATCCTCAAAGCTTTAAATGATTACTCTTTCTTCCGTGATCTTGCTCTTCCGTGCTTCTGTGGTCTATCTCTGATGTCGCTCTCTGTCTGTCCGTAAACAGAGAAAGTCGTGCTGACCGTAAACAGAGAGAGTCCCTATCACATTTGAACTCTAGGGAGTTATACGGAAGATATATGTGGCTAACATATGGCAAAAGTATAACAACTTCATTGACAAATTTTATCATGCGTTCGTTTAAAAACATCTATATGTCGGGTCAATTTTGGAAGTTGAGGCGTGTAATGAACCTTCCTGTGATTTGGACATCAGGTGCATATCAGCTGATATATATTGAAGCGAATGTATGACATCAAGAATAGTCTTGAACATCCAATTGGTGATAAACATGGTCTCGCTAAATATTGTGCTTATTATATATGTCGGGTTTACTTTGGAAGTTGGGACGTGTAATGAGTCTTCCTGTGAGTTGGACATTGTTGTTGTATATTAGGTTGAAGCAAATATATTACAAAGGTTAACAAGTGTCAGCGATGATTGAATAGTCAAGATGTGGATGACGATGAAGTTAGGTTCGTAGATAACGAATACACGGCCAACGGGATGACGATTGTGATTTGCGACTCAATGTACTTATGCACTGGACTAGTCGAACTTATCGAATTGAACCCCAGTCCAAATGCAACTGCTCTTATATACTCCTCTTCGTACCTCTCTGTATCGCTCGGGACAATCTTTATTTTTAAGGAAAGCTATTTAATTACTGCATACCTCTGTTACGTTCACGTACACGTTCCTCCCGTGATCGTGGCTACGTTCAGCGACCCGTTATGTCACTTGGAGCCCAAGCCCACAATCATAAATCTCGGGCAAACATAATTGGATTGAATCACAAACAGCTATTTCTCAGTTTTATTATTTAAGTACAGCTATGATAAAAAGTCTGGACTAAAGTATTGGGGACCTTCCCAACATTGAAAAAGAAAGGCCCCGATGTCCTTTCATCTCCGACATATATATTAGGTCGTCCGAAAAGTTTCTTTCGTTCTATAAGGAACTAATGACTGCACATTTTTGGTTTTATATTATTTTATCGAATTACGATATGATCCATTTTGTTCTATCAAAATAAAGATCACAACGTTCGACAGATTAGTTTTATGTTTTTATAGAAATGTGTTGTTGTAAAAGACTGGTCTAGAAAAGAAAAACACTTTTCGGACAATCTAATATTTCTTCTTCCATCCTCTGATCTTCTACTCTCCTCGTCAATCGTTCAATAGTAACCGATACAGGAATAGGTTTCAAGAATTGTACCAAATATCAAGAAATGTATCAAATGTTACAAGAATTACCGTCCCTCGCCCTTTTCCCATTTCCGGAAACGAAACGACTCTCTAGTGTAACTTATCCGGTTCACTTCTTTGTCGCAGAAGCGGACAGCGGCGCCATCGAGCCCAGCATCAATCATTTCGGAGTGGACGAGGAGGACCATCGTATCCAGGAGGACGAAAGGATCGCGAACCAGACCGTCGCCAGCGATCTAACCGCGGTCGCGTTTCGAGTGCACGTCAACGATACTAACAACGAAACTCCAGTAACCAAAACTACCCATAGCTTTTCCACCGATCACGAGAACCTCGCGAACATGTCGCGAGTGGACGAAGGTAGCGTCGCGGAATTGCAAAGGGATCAAAGTAACCTGTTATCCGTCACGGTGTCACAGAACGATGTTCACGAGCCACAACGCAATCCATTGATCCAATCAGACGCAAAGTCGGCAGAGCGCAACAGCTCTGAAAACAAAGTGGAACACGCGAACAATGATTTCGTCTCGTCGACTCGACCGAATCGAGCAGAAATCGCGTCAAGTATCGTTCCTTTGGAGATCCGGTCGCCTGGTTCCAAGAATGACGATTACTTGCACGGCGTCCAGGTAGACGACGAGGATCTGTCGAACGTGGTAGAGCACGGGGACGAGTTAATAGATGGTTCTAACGTGGACAAATCTCGCAGAGAAAATTCGATTAGGTTTACAACCGTGTCAATCCGTGAGACTATCGTCACGGAGGTGAAACCGATCGAGCAGAAGAACGTCGAGGACATCAGAGCGATCTCGTTCCAAGTACCCGCAATTGGCAAAGAAGCAGAAGACGCGGACAAGCGACAACAGGATAACGAAGATCCAAGAAACGTCATGGAGTCAAGGAAGGATCATTCTAGGCCGATGAACAACCTGCTGTTGGCGGGTGGTAAGTCGACGAAGGCGTTTTACGAGATCAAACCGTCGATCAAAACCGAGATGGAGCCCGATCAGTTTAACCCTAGCAGCACTCAGCGACCCTTGCCCGGTAGGAAGTTTGTGCTACCCAGCGTCGACAGCGCCTTTGGCAAGTTCGGACCTTACTTCGAAGACGGCGATCAGGAGATAAACATCACTGCCAGAATAGGCAGCACTATGCTGCTCGACTGCAAAATCGGCATGCTTGGTAACAAGGAGGTAATTTCCCTTTTTCCGTCTTCTTTTTTCTGGTCATGTAAATACAGTTTATCTGACAAATAATGGCTTCATATTTCTTATATTATTACTATTATTTTTACTTAGTCCGTGCCTTTCGACTTTGCACGAGCTTTTGATTTTACATCTCGTCTACCTATCACGCTTTTTACATCCTCTCAGTCTTATGGCGTTATTACCTTTTATTACCTCCTCCTCCCTTATATCTATCTAAACTCTTTTCCTTGTCTATCTCTCTTTTCTTATATATCTACTTCCGCTCTTATTCACTCTGGAATATTGCACTCCATTATATATTCTGTCTCTAAAACTATGGCAACTTTTAGGCTCTTGCCTCCTTGCTGTGCTTCCTTATTGTCGTTCCTCCCCGTCTTGTATTGCCCTTCTCTTCTCCATTATTTTCCATTAGTCCTTCTCCAGTCTCGTTTAGTATTTTTTCTGTGTCCTCCCGTTATTTCGCATTCTTCTGTTACGTGTTTCAGGTCTTCTTCTTTCCTTTTACATAGCCTGCATCTTTTTTCTCCTTCTTCTTTCCAGTATTCCCCTGCTTTGGTCTCGTTTCCACATCTGAATCTTGCTGAATATTTTTCTGTCCTTCCACTTCATCCTCCCTTCTTAAGTATTTTGGTAACTCTTTTTTGGCGATTTTTCTATGATGTCATATTTCTTATATTGTTGTGTAATTGCTATCTAATTAAAATCTTGAGACTGTGTTTACATATCAAAGTATGTTTTATCATACATTATTTGCTATCCAGGTAGAGGTAAACAGATAGCAGCTGTTAGTCTGTCTAATTTCTTTCATGTGATAATGTACTTGCTCACTCTAGCAATTGTTTATGAATTTTTTGATAAAAAACAAGTATCGTTGTTTCGTCTGATTCGACTCTGTGTAATCACTTCGTATATTCAAAATTCCAATGAATAATAATAGAGAAAACTTTGCAACCGTACAAACAGACGTGATATGGCAATGATATTGTCAAGTTCACTTGAAAAATATATCCCTAAAAATCTATTCATTTGTTGCTCGACCATTTATAACGTTATATCGATGTTGCAAAAGCAGAGCTTGAATAAAATTAATATTTAAATTTTCATGCATATTGAATGTTCGAATTAATGAGTTAAAACAATACGTCCCATTACTTTTTAGACAGACTGTGCATATTTTGTTACATACAGAAGAAACACGATAAACAAGGGAAGCATTGATTTCTTTTTATTATCCCGTGATGAGATGCTTTTTCCGTAAAATTTGTTTCTCCTTTTTCATTTTGCGTTTCGTTCTTCCCTTTCTTCTTTATAAGTATCATATATACATACATATATCTGACGTTTCATAAAGAAAGAAACTGAAGGAGGAAATACGATAAACAAGGGAAAACGTTGATTTATCTTTATCACCGTACGGTATGAAGTGATATTTCATATCAAGATATAAAAAAATATTTAAACTGATAAATAGAAAAAATAGAACATTGTATGAATTTTTTTATTTCATATAAAAATATATGATCATATTTTCACGTAGAATGTACATTAGAAAATTCGATAGTCGATTCGCGGATCTTCTTGCTTGCTTCTCTTTTTCATTTTACTAGTAAACCAGAGTACGAAATGTTCCGCTTTGTCGTAGCGAGAATTTATCTATTTCGCGTCTCTCTGTCACTGTCGTTGCCCTTTGGGGTACCTTTATTATTCCGTTGCTTTTACGAGACGGCGACCGTAGCGGTGGCTGCTGATGCAACTTGCGAAATAGGATGGACGATGTCATGATGAAAAACCGGCTGCAACGGTCTTGTTATATTTTTATGATCTCCGTGTCGCACGATAAAAAGGTCCCGCGATGATGAAGCGAGATGCAGTGGCGAGAACGTGGATCGATTTCGTGCCTTTCCGCTAGCTAAATTTCCCTTTCACGGCTCTGTAACATTCGTTGCATACAATTATAAAATCGAACGAAGGGGAAAATATCGTTATACCTAGAACGCAGGTAGAAATGTTCCACTCGTTAGAATTTTCCTCGTGGTTTGTCCTTTTTATTTCTCTATTTCGTTAAGCCAATAAAGACCAAGTGATAAAATAATGCATATAGATTGAGTAAACATAATACTGTTGAAGTAAAAAAGCGGAATTTCATGGAAATGCATGGCGCAATTGAAGTAATGGAAGTAATTCACGTATTGTTTTGTTAAAACAAAATAAATGTATATATAATAAATACCTTACAGAAGATTGCACATAAATCCAATCGTTACAATTTCTAACGATATGCAGTTAAAAATGGAAATACACTAACTATTACTCGCATTTCTAATTTTGCACCGTCTTCAAGAATTAATATGCCTGATATGAAATAGTCAAACAATAAAGAACAAATGAAATAGAAATTGAGATAGAATTGATTGTAAAATACATCGAAATAAAAAAAATTCTTTTATTTCACATTTTTTAGTGAACCGATCGATGCTA